>JACCGJ010001596.1:114782-152493 GCA_013407085.1 Atriophallophorus winterbourni
TTGATTCAATACACAGGGCCAATTATGGGGTGTTGCTTGATATATGCATCTAGTTTTGCTTTAAAAACGTCAAATGTTGTTGCATTCACAACGTCTTGTGGTAGTGCATTCCTTAGAAAGCAGATACGCACAGAGAAGAAATGGCGCCGACAGTCAAGTCTTGAGTGCGGTATTGCGAGGCAACTTGAGAGACCACGTGTATTCCGAGGGGAAATTATTTTTAATAGATCTCGGAGCGGGTGGTTTTCGATTCGCACTATGTTGTAAGCTAGAATAACTTCGCTCCTCATTCGACTCTGTGTAAAATCAGGAAAACCTAGTATAGCCAATCGCTCTTGATATGGGACGTGCTGCATCCCATCAACTAGCTTGGTAGCTCGGTGGAAAATTCTATCCAAGAGGTCGATGTCTTTGCGCAGCCACGGTGCCCAGGCTGGGATCAAATATTCCATCGTTGGATGAATGTAAGTATTTAAAATGCGGGGATGTGTTTTGGGAGTGAACCGCCCGAAAATTCTTTTCAGTATTCCTAATATACCACTTACCCGATTAAACACTTTTCGAAAATGCATATTCGCTTTCAGGTTATTAGTGATCCAAATCCCGAGATCCTTTTCAGCGGTGGTCCAAATTAGGTTTTCATGGCCTAGATGATATGTGTGGTCGTAATTACGGCCAAGCTGTAACATATTACATTTGCATTTGATTTAATAGGGACCAGTGATACAGCGCATCCAAGTCCTGTTTTAGCATCAAACAATCTTCTGTAGTTCGGATTTGCTTCCATATTTGAGTGTCGTCAGCAAAAAGAACTAGCTTACACCGCACTATTTCAGTAATATCATTGATGTATAACAGGAAAAGAATAGGCCCGAGTACTGAACCTTGAGGAACCCCGCTCGTGGCATCGATACTTTTCGATAGTACACCGTCAATGAGAACTCGCATATCCCGATAGGTCAGATAATCTGTTAACCATGATAGTAGGTTACCCCTTATTCCAGCTTTGCAGAAGCAGGCTGTGATTGACCTTATCAAAAGCCTTTGATATATCAATATAACATGCGTGAACAGTGTAGCCTTGGTCGAGCGACATAGTCCAGTCGTTTAGTGTGATCAGTATATTCGACAGACAAGATCTGTTCCGGCGAAACCCGTGTTGTGCTGCTGACAAAAGACCTCTTGCTTCAAGGTGACCCAAAATGCATTCACTAAAGATGCGTTCCATGATCTTTGAAATACAGGGTAGCAGCGTTACAGGTCTGTAATTTGCTGCGTCAGAACGACAGCCACCCTTGTAAATTGGTGTTATCACACCCGCTTTCTATGCTAAAGGTACGCAACCTTTGCGGTGATTTTGGATGAAAACCGCAGCTAAGCTACGTGAAAGCTCTCTATAACACACATGAAGAATTGCTGGGTAATGTTGTGCTTTCCGGGAGATTTCTTCTTCGCTCCACTACGAATTGATCTATTACCGGTTCACTTAGTGGTTCCACTGTGTTTGATAATTCTTGATGCGATAATTGCTGTTTTGGGCAGAAGACTTGAGAGTAAAAGCAAGCAAGTGCATCTGTCCTCTCTTGGACAGTGACGGTCAATCCTTCTGCTGTCATGATCGGGAAAACCCCTGGTTCAACTTTGGTTCTTTCATTCACAATTTTTCTATAATATTATCGGTTTTTCTTCCATTCGTTCCACCATACATTGATGGTACCGTTGTTTGTCCTGCCGAATGATGGTGGCGAATCTGTTACGCATTTTACATATTGTAACCAAGATGTAGGGCTGGCATCTTCGCAATGGGTGACCCAGCCTCGATGTTTTAGTGAAATCCATTTTCTGGTTCTGCTGCGAACAGAGAAACGGAAGTTGTGGACATCTTTCCTATGAATATATAGAGAGTTAGACTGGATTTGCATCCGAAGGTAGTTCATCAATGTATTGTAATGTGTATTTGAGTCACTAGAATCAAGTTGAACATTGTTCATCTAAGAGAGTGCATTGTGGAGTCTCCAAAAGTCGACTCTACGGATGACTTTCGATTCGTCACTGAGTCTCGCTGCACTGCAGACATAATCGAACACGAGCATCACATGGTCACTTAGCCCCAATGCAGCTTCGTGGAGCATTGATTCAATGACCGATTCGTTGGAAGTCAAAACAAGGTCAAGAACAGTGAGTCGGTCTGATTCTCTCATTCGTGTGTGGTTGGAGACGTGGTTATACATGGGTATCAGATCAAATTCTTCGCGAAATTTGTCTTCCAGTGAGTTCGTTGAGTGCTGATCTCTCTAGTATAGCTGCGGGAGGTTGAAATCCCCAACAATCAGAGGGTGAGCGTGTAGTCGAGCGCTGATGCGATGAAGTCTTTCAACTAACACATGGTTATTTTCTGCGGTCGAAGTTGGTGAGTGATATGTAACCCCAATTGTACAGCTGTCACCAGATTCCAGGTTAAGTGAGCACCAAAGTGTGTCGGTGAGTGAAAGTTCAGTTTCAGCAATCATATTTACCTTGAGTCGCTTGTGATAATACAATGCAACGCCACCTCCAGGGTCATCACAGTCTCGACGAATAAGTGTCATATTAGGGATAGAATGTTCACTGTCCGTCATACTCGACTGATACCAAGTTTCCGTCACAGCAATAAGATCAGGGGACTTTTCTACACATATATCAATGAGTTCCGCCAGCTTGTTGACTAAACATTGAGCATTTGTATATATACATTTGATCGACATTGCTTGATGTAGCGATGATACATGTGGCATATGATAAGGCGTTAGACCTACTGTGCAGTCGCATTTTTTGTTGCTCTGACATTTCTGCTCATATCTTCACCGAATCTGCTTGGATTTCTCTCATTCCAAGAATTATGTGCTACTTTCGATCATATCTATCGGAATTTATTTGTTTTGCCCTTGTCAACGGATTAGCAGCAAAGTTATCATATCGGCGTAAATTTCACAGTTTGCTCACGCATGCAAACGTTTTCAATGGCTAACTATACTACGGTTTTTGCTATCATTGCAAAGATCGCGTTGAACTACGCATTTTGATACTTGTTTCTGTGTTCTAGCCTATGTATTTAACGAGTTATATTGGATTATTTGATACATGACGAAATCACGTGTTCCAAAACAACCACCTCGTCCCGTCGAACAAAAACCCGTCACACAGCCGAACAACCCAATTCAGGCTACTAACATGTTTGACCGCATCACGAGATCGAACATCGATCGATCAAACTGTGACAGCGACATCGACCCAACTTGACCTCATTGCCAAGTGCCTGGATCCGGCGAACGCAACAATGGTCACGGCGGGCCCAGCTGATAGGACGAATCTCGACACGCAAAATTGTCCCGAAGTCACGTGCAAAGCATGCGGACAACCGGTGAATCCCATGGCGCGTAAAGTAAAAACGTGTTTTCTGTGTTTGGGTAAAATCCATGGTAAATGCGACCGTACTTTAGCCCCTGATTCGATAGCATTATTAAATAATGAAATGGTTCCAGGTGCATGCTATGTCTGTGTTCGTTGCAGAGCTACATCTTTGCAAAAAGCCGATACTTTTGAAGGAAAATTAGAACATAGAATGGCCGGTTTGGGTTGGGCCTTCGACGTGTGGAAGAAATGTTGGTAAATCATGTGAGCACACAAGAGATCACTGATGTAAACCATCATATCAATACATCGATTTCAGAATCACCATTGAAGGAAGCTAAGACTAAGGCTATTCGTGTGCCAAAATAGCAAAAAAGCAGGGTTATTCCCGTTTTGGAATCAGCTAAAACGACCACAGAAGTATGAAATTCTTACAGAGTTATGGTGTTAGGTTTGTCCTCAGCTGTGCGCTCCAAAACTGCTGTACCCGACTCACAAAGTCAAGCCACAAATGTTTTAAATTCTAAAACGCCTGACTTTCCGATACGCAAAAAAACACCCCATACACGCTGAACGTGATATGTACGAATGTCAGCGAGTCCCAAGAAAGCCTGTTTGATAGCAAACAGAAACACGATGTCGAAAAGTGGTCTGAGCTTTGTCACCTAATGAAAATTGAACACGTAAACGCAGAAAAAGTGACTCGTCTAACTCGCCATTCAACTTCACCTCATATTGGTCAACCTCGCTTGCTCAAGGTAACACTAAAATGCGAGGCTGATATCGAAAACGTATTGCTCAAGTTTAGATTCCGACTCAAACTGCCGCATATATCCCGATGTACCATGTTGGGGAAGGAAGGGAAGATTGAACGCCAGGGAACAAACGGTATCGCGAAGTATAGTTCTACTTGGTGTACCAGAAAATACTTCTAGAGCATCGAATCAGGAAATCGTAGAGCACGACGTCAAACAATGGCTCTACATTGCGTGTTCTCTCGATATTTCTAATGCCGTTGTTGTGGACACTTTTTGAGTCCAATTTTCGCCAAAATATAAAGGGGATGGACCGAGACCTCTGAAGATTACGTTCTTGACCAGCGCTATGGCCGAAATAGTAAGGTCGGAATGGACAAAAGGGGAACGAACACTACCCAAGGATGTTAGACTTAGCCAGCCAAACTAAGTCAAACACTCTCCCGTTTGGAGATACCGGATAGCAGCGTTTCCATCCAAACGGAGGAAATCAATGCATCACAAAACTTCGTAGGTCCGGCTCAAATCGAGTCGGACTGAGCAATTCACACCGAAAACTAATTGTCGATTCAAGCCGTCGGCGACCAATAAGACGCACACATGAAGAAGAAGAAGAAGAAGAAAAGAACTTTATTCGTTAAAACGAATTTTCAGTTAATCAAAAAAGCACAGAATTTCAACACGAATAAGGGGGACGTCAAAATTTGATGGGAAAATTTGAGATTGCTAGTTACATTCAAAATCAAAACAGTTTCGGTTCCGTCTGCAGGCTTGTATGAGTTTTCTTTCGCATTATTCCGACCGGCGCAGCAAATTCCCCATCCTTCAAAAAATAAAAATATTGCGCAGCGTTTAAAGCGTGCGGGGCATCAAACGTCCTTTGTTTACATGTTCACAACATGTTAAAACGTTTGAAAAACAAAAGCTTTCGTGTTGACTGAAAAAATAAAAATGCATGAAAACATTAATTTTGAGCACGGCCGATTCAAAGGCCCCGCTCCAAAAAGAATGTTTTACCATCCAAAGAAGCCGGACCAATAACTTCGTTTTACACCCCGTCATTACTCGGTGATGTAATTTACCCACCATCTTTGACACGTACTCAAATTGCCTGCTAAAATGAACCATCTTTGCTGTCAACCTCGACTGTCAAATTTTTGTATACGAATGCCCAATGCTTGACAAACAAAATACACGAATTGACTGAACTAACTACCACACACTCGCCAAACGTGATTGTTATAACTGAGACATTGTTTCATCCAACTTTAATAGACAATGAAGTTGCCATTGAAGGTATGTCTCTACTTCGTCGCAATCGCCTGACTCGAGGAGGTGGTGTTGCGCTTTACCGCATTCCGAGACTGCTCTGCCAAGAGATCACTGATGAGGATTTACAACTGCAAGACACATTATGGTGTTCGCTGAATGTAACAGCAGGTGAAAAATGCATAGTGTGTGTGATTTACTGTTCGCACTCAGCCGACGAAGCCTACAATTCAGCATTACTTGCAAATATACGCTCAGCGGCTACCAGATACCGCGGCAGACTTCTACTGATCGGAGACTTTGATCTGCCGAACTTTAAGGGAAATTCAGTTCATCCAGAAAATTCCTTAAATACTTTATTTCAACAGTTGATAGAAGAAATTCCACTCTACAACCATATTTTCAACAATAACCGATTTCGTGGTACTGATACACCGTCGATCTTGGACCTAATACTGACAAATGAAGAGCACGTGATTGAAAGTCTTACTCAGGAAGCTCCAATAGGACTCAGTGACCACTTATTTATTACGTTTGATTATATTTGCCAGACAATCAGAACAAGTGACATCAACAAGGTGATTAGAAAAATTGACTTTCCACAACTTGAATCTACTCTTATGAACGCCACAGACCCTGGTCTTAAGTCCGACAACGTGCACGATCAGTGGCAGTGGATGATAACCGAACTTGAATTTGCCGTTGAAATGCACTCTCATCTTGTTCCAAAGGTGCAAAAAATGGATAGACATTTAAGCTGAGAAGCCCAACACGAAAATGGTTGACCTTGCGAAATGCTGCATGGCGAGCTCATCGACGTGATACCACTGTTGAGAGTTGGGAGACATTCCGTTTGCTGAGAAATAAGGTAAACAAACTTGTTGTTGATGACAAACTGAATTATCAAAATCATTTACTCAACAAAATGGAATCCAACCCCAAAATTCTCTAACAGATCATAAAAAACCGGTCAATGGTGAAACCAGGAGTTGCTGCTCTAAAGACACGTGATGGAACAACAACCACAGCATCGAAATCTGCCGAAGTTCTAGCCCATTTCTTCTCGACTGTCTTCATCCCACGAATCACCGTTACCTGTCCCTTAACTCTCGTCATCACACCCGAAAATGTTTTACAACAACTAACTATTACCTCGGAGAATGTCCTCTGCACATTGCTAAATCTCAACACGAGAAAATCTCCGGAGCTGACGAAATTACCCCGTTGATTCTTAAAAACTGTGCTTATACTTTGTGTACGCCTCTCACGTACTTGTTTAACCTCTCTTTAACCCAAAGTTTCGTTCCCTGTGGTTGGAAGAATGGAATCATTAACCACATCCACAAAGGAGGAAACCGTTCCGAAGTATCCAACTATCGGCCAGTTACACTACTACCGGTGATCTCTAAAGTAATGAGCGCCTTGTAGCAAACAGCGTCACAAAACATCTGGAAGACAATTGCTTGCTCGCAGTCGAACAGCACGGCTTCAGAAAAAGACACTCTTGCCTTTTAAACCTTCTGCTCGCCCTCGATGACTAGACTTAAGCTGTAGACAGTACACGCGTGTTATCTTGATATGTCAAAAGCATTCGATCGTGTCAACCACAGTCTGTTACCACAAAAGATGAAGCTATGTGGAATCAAGGGTTCATTACTAGCCTGGTTTGCGGATTATCACCGCGACCGTGTCATTCGAGTAAGGGTTGATGGTGCTTTGTCACGACCTATTGCAGTAACGAGTGGGGTGCCGCAGGGATCAGTGCTTGCACCACTTCTTTTCCTGATGTATGTCAACGATTTACCTGAACTTGTTCGCTGCAAAATCTTGTTAATTGCGGATGAGATCAAGCTGTGGACACAAGTACGTACAACTGAGGATTGCAGAGAGCTTCAGCTGGACCTCGATGCCTTACAAGACTGGTCAGTTAGAAATGAACTACCTTTCAATGTCAGAAAATGCTAGGTATTGACTGTTGGAATACATTTCGAGTACTCCTACACCCTTAGTTCCCATATTCTTGAAAGCACTGACAAGGAGAAGGACTTGGGTGTGTGGGTGAGCAGCACTTTCAAACATTCACATAACGTCTCAGCTGTCTATGAAAAGACGTCACGAGTACTGCTACTGCTAAAACGCGTGTTCGGGAGCTTCAATAAGCAAACCGTTCATCGAATAATTAATACGTAATTGAGGCCAACCATGGAGTATGCGTTTCAGGCTTGGTCACCCTGGCTACAGAAGGACATCAGCCTATTGCAGAGAATATATCATCGGACCACCAAGCTTGTACGCGGTTTGAAGCACAAACAATACGAAGATCGTATTGCAAGTCTCAATCTATTCGACTTTCGCTACCGCCGTCTTAGAGGTGATTTGATACTTATGTTCAATATACTGCATACCTCCAAACATCCCCTAAATCAACTATTCACGCGACTACCACCCAGAACCAACCGGAGTCACTACTATACAGTAAATATTCCCGACTCGAGACTAAACTGTCGAAGGTACTTTTATTCTGTACGTGTGTCAAGGTCGTTCAATCTAAGCACGCCAAAACTCGCACTGATTTGGAAGTATTGATCGTTTTTAATCATGTGAACATAACTCGCCGATTTGATTCAATATAACAGCTTGGCTTCAGTAGCTTGGCTTCACTTTCGTTCATTGTACATATATATACAAATGAGCTGTAAATAAAACGATGCATTCTGTCAGTCGTCTTCTACCACTTTCGTGAGTGTTGGGTCAGCCGGAACTCGCTCCCAAAAAACACAACAGACTTGGCGACGGGAAAATGGCTATCAGCTTTGAGCAAATGCAAGCATTACTTCAGCAACAGCAAGCACAATTCGAAAAATCACAGAAGCAGCTCATCGAACTTTTTTCTCAGAAGGTGAATATCAAAGAAGAACAGAGAGAACAGACACAGCAGCAATCAATTGACTCAATCGCAGCATCCATCACAGAGTTCCATTTTGATGCAGAATCGGGAACAACATTCAATGCTTGGTTCCAGAAATACGAAGACATTTTCCGAGTTGAACTAGCAGGTCAAGGTGATGCATGGCTTGTTCGCCTATTGTTGAGGAAACTTGGTCCTGTTGAGCACGAACGTTACACTAACTACATTCTTCCAAAATGTGCTCGAGAGTTCAGCTTTGACGAAACCATAGCAACACTCACGACAATCTTTGGAGAACAATCATCCTTATTCAGCATCCGTTACAACTGTCTCAAACTGATGAAAAAGGAAACAGACGACTACACTACGCATGCTGCTATCATCAATCGAGAGTGTGAAAGATTCAAGCTCGGTTCGATGACGCCAAATCAGTTCAAATGCTTGATGTTCGTTTGCAGTCTTCAATCGCCAGCAGACGCAGACGTTAGAACAAAAATTCTGAGCAGACTGGAGCACGAGCCGGAAATGACAATTCAAGACATTGCAGCCGAATGTCACAGAATGGTGAACCTCAAGCATGATACCAAGTTGATTGAAAGCGCCGGACAGAAAATAGATCCTCAAGTGTACAAGAACACAGCAGCACACAGTAGTTCACAAAGTCCTCCCAAAAGGTCATTGCAACCCAAAAGTGCATGTTGGAATTGCGGTCGATGGCACTATTAGAAAATTGTCCGTTCAGAACCTATAAGTGCCGCAGGTGCAAGCGCATTGGTCACAAAGAGTTACATTGCAGAAAAAATTATTGGACCGGTGCAAACAGTCTTCATAATCCAGAATCGAATGGAAACCGGGGCAGAATCAATGCTGTCATTGCAACCTTTGAAGCAGATTTGGCAAGCAGACGTAAATATGTCGCAGTGAGAATTCAAGGCAAGACCTTTTCGTTGCAAATCGACACCGCCTCAGACGTCACATTGATTTCCCGCTCAACGTCGAAGCAGATTGGCTGTTCAACAGTCTATCCCACGGAAATGAATGTGCGAAATGCCTCTGGTGAACCACTGCGGATTGACGGACAATTTACTTGTAAGATTGATTCAATGGTGAGAAAGCAACTGGTTTAGTTTACTTGACGCCTCATGATAAACTTGATTTGCTTGGAATTGATTGGATCGAACGACTGAATTTAATTAGTGTGCCTTTAAAAGATCTGTGTTCAACAAAACCTGCAACTGTGTGCCAGACAAATTCCTCATCAAGAACAAGTCGACAGTTGATACGCAAACATGGTTACGATATCCAGAACGAATCGCATCGAGGTGACAATGATTCTACAAAGCATAAAACTCCCAACTCAGTCTTTTCAAACGCTGCTAGGCTTCCAAGATCAATCAACGCTCGTAATAAACAACCACACAGGCAGCAAGGTAATCGTCGCGAAAACCGTTATCGAAACTATAAAGAAAGCAAATTTATTCGTGGCCATTTCACAAGATCAAGCGACTACAAAGAGGAATCGGTTTGTGGTACAGGTGGTCCACGTGGCTCTAAGGCGAATGCTTCAGAGAAAAACGCAACTCTTGGTTCACGAAAGCAGTATAACGATTCCCATGCGTTGGCACCGCATGTTTCTCAAGATGAACCTATCAGCACTGATGAACAATGGCAGAGAGTGGACAACCGTCTTGCTGAACAACATCGCACAGACGAGACAGAAGAAAGAAGATACCGAACACGAAGAAGAACAATGGTTCAACCATTTCAAATCGATCCAAGAAACAAGGCGTACATAGACCGAAGGTGAACGTCCTTTTTTCGCAGGGGGAGGTGTCAAGGTCGTTCAATCTAGGCACGCCAAAACTCGCACTGATTTGAAGTATTGATCGTTTTTAATCAAGTGAACATAACTCGCCGATTTGAATCAATATAGCAGCTTGGCTTCAGTAGCTTGGCTTCACTTTCGTTCATTGTACAAATATATACAAATGAGCTGTAAATAACACGATGCATTCTGTCAGTCGTCTTCTACCACTTTCGTGAGTGTTGGGTCAGCCGGAACTCGCTCCAAAAAAAACACAACAACGTGTATGCTTTACATGGAACTACCTACCTTGTAATGTTGCACATTCACCCAACTTGGACATATTCAAATCGAATTTGGACATTTCCATGTTGACCAATCCAAACTTTGAACCTACATAATTTACACCATAAAAGCTTTGAACTTTGAAACCAGTTTCTGTCCAATGGATTTTTACTTGATTCCTGAACTACTCAGTAAGCAAACAAATACCGTTTTTCTACCCATGTTATTCGTAATTCTCATATTATACTGCGGTTTTTGTCAACCTATATGCTTTTTAGACCATTAAAATTGAATTGAATTGAATTGAATTGACAGTGTGATACCGGATCTGGCTGAAAAGTAAGTGATCAGGAGGTTGAAACTTTTGAGCTCTTATTTCGCGCTGACAGTTTGAATCAAAATTTGGGTCCCCGTATGACGTATTCGGTCCGACTCGGTTTGAGCCGGACCTACGACGTTTTTTGCTGTATCGATTTCTTCCATTTGGGTGGGAACGCTACCATCTACTGTCCCCAGACGAGGATGTGTTGCGATCATGGTACTTGGTTTGGGTGAACTATGTCTAACGTCCTTCGGTATAGCTCATTTCGCTTTTTTCCATTCGGATTTTACAATCTCAGCCATGTCGTTAGTTAAAAACGTAATCCTCAGGGGTTTCGGACCATCTCCTTTAAATTTTGGCAAAAAAGGCACCCGAAAAGTTTCAGTGACCCCAACATTAGAAATATCAAGCGTACACGCAATGTAACGCCACTGCTTGAAGTCGTGCTCTGCGGCTTCCTGAACCGATGCTTGGGAGGTATTCTCTGGTACCCCAAGTATAACTTTACCTCACAAGACCGTTTTTTCTTTATTGTTTAAAGCACCCTTTCTTTCCCACCATGGTACATCGAGATATATCCGGTACTGTGAATTGGGATCCGTCTTTAGTCGGTACGAATTTAGCAGTATGTTCTCGATATCAGCCTCGCACTTCAGTGTATCCCTTAGTAAGCGAGGTTGATCAATATGAGCTGAAGTGGAGTGGCAAGTTAGACGAATCAATTTGCCAGGAATAACATGCTCAATTTGCCATTTGTTGACAAAGTTGAGACCATTTATCGAGATCGTGTTTGTGTTTCCGATCAAACAGCCTTTCGTTGGACTCGCTCACATTCATACATATTACGCTTAGTGCATAAGAATTCTTGTTGCGTGTCCGAGCATCATTCTTTATAGAATGTGAAACTTTTTGATTTAGCATTCGTGAGTCAGGGAAGAAGCTTTAGAGTGAGCAGCGGAGGTCGACTGCAAACGCCTTTCTCCGTAAGTATTTTCTACGACCGAGGCCATTTTAGTTGATACCGAATCCGTGCAGATAACACTATACCATTTATTTTTCAAGGCAGCTTTGATTAATGGAGCATTCGAGGTGGACGGTTTCGGCTTTAAGGCCTTTTTAACAATCTCCTCATTATCGTGAAATAATTTAACCTTTCCAGGAGCACTCTGTGGCGGTGAGGTCGAGCGTATGCGATTATTCAATTCAAATGTTTTAGTCTCGATTATTGGTCGTAGAGTATTCTTCAACTTTGCAAGTTTCTCTTCCATTTTCGATAATCTATTTTCTATTGTATTAGTCTCGTTTCTAGCAGAGAAATGTGTAATCTTGCGATTACCATTCACTATTGAATTTCTACAGTCACTACAGAAATAGCAAACGGATGGGAGGTTTTTATCATTCACGATCCTTACACACTCATCATTCAAAGTCTCATCGCAGGCCACGTACACATGTATATCACAAAAAATACATTTAACCAAAGCACTATCATTTCTTACGGGGTACAGACACTTTGCGCAGAGGTTAAGGTGATTTGATGTCGCTGTCGGGGTAACAACCGTCGTATACACACCATGATCGATCGATTTTTTCGCCTGCGTGTTGGATCTCGTGGCGCAGAGGTCAAGGTTGTTTGATGTCGCTGTCTGGTGAACAACCGTCGTATGCACACCACTATCGATCGATTTTTTCGCCTGCGTGTTGGATCTCGTGACTCGACCACACAGTGTAGGCTGAATTGGGACGACCGGTTGAAGAATGGTCTTTCGTTCAAATGTTCGATTTATCTGGGTTATAACTCTTGATTTGGTCATTCAACGAATAATCCCTGATAACTCGATAACCACACAAAGTAGAGCACAGAATGGCGTATCAAAATGTGTAGTTTGATGTGATCTTTGCAAAGAGAGCAAAAACCGTACGATGGTTAACTGTGGGAGAAAGTGTGCACGCGTGAGCAAACTGGAATATTTACGTTGAAACGATATGAATTCCGATAGCGCTGGTCAAAATGTAACAAATGGTTTTGGAATGGTTAAAATCTGAGTAGATTTGGCGAAGAAACGGTCAAAAGTGCGACCGCAGGTCAGCTCAATGGTTTAAGTGTAATAAGGTTTAAGGGTAATAAACTACTCCCAACACATTGTCTTCGCGGTTAGCTAATCGCATTGAGCACCAGAGTGTACCTCGTAGCACGATGTCTGGATCCACAATCTCATGCACTAGACACTTTTAGCTATGTTGCAAAGATACTCCTCCTCCTCTCGTTTCACGGTCATGGCGAATAAGTGACATGCCGGTTAATTCTAGTTCACTATCGGTTTCGCGACACTTTAGCGACGATTCCGTTTCGGCGATGATGTCTGGTTAACATTTCTCAAAATTGCAGTTCACTGTTCTTATTGTCCAGACATTGTGCGTTGGTGTAGAGGATATTTATTGTAGTTTTTCCCCACACGGACAGCTCCACTTTCTAATATACATAAACGATTTAATCCCCCCTCATATCATCCAAAATGGTCCTGTTCGCAAGAGATATGAAAATTTGGTCACCAATCAGTTCTGCAGATGATTGTGAGAAGCGCAAATGGATTTGGAAAACGTGTCAAATTGGGCGGCCATGAATGATATGGAAAATACGGAAAATTAAGTTGCTCCACCTTGGCAAGAATGTTCCTTGGACAAATGGATTGGGAACTGAAAGCTTGACATGGAGATCTTTGGAAATAGATCTTGGAGTATGGATTAGTGGAAACCTTAAGAGGACGTTTCACGGCAAAGATATATATCGACAGGCCAACAAATTGTTGGGTCTTTCGAAGAATATTTGGAACATTCTCACTTTTAACGTTACCTACGTTTGAGTATGCGTTAGAAGTCTGGACTTCTTGGCTGCGAACAGATATTGCTCACTTTAACAAAATCTCTCACAGTGCAAAAAAGTTTGTGATGGATCTTTGCAATTTTCCGTACACCGAAATATTGCGACGCCTGGGTCTATATAACTTACGGAATCCCTGAATACTTGAACACCCATAGAGTCAAAACCGAATTATACACGAAACACAAAACGAAGGTACGTTGACATGATACGGATGTCATTGGTGGTAAAGCCGGCGTCTTGTTAGAACAGAAAAGACGTTGTATGAATGAGTAGTGGGTTATCGCTATTTCAGCTTCCTTGTTGCTCAACCCTCATGTGACATAATAGGATTTCCTCTTTACTCAATACGACAAGCGCGCCACACACATCTAGAAAGTTAACTACAACAAATATACATAACACTATATTGTGTTACTCACATCCCATTACTTACAATATACAAGCGTCACGAGCGTTTGGCTATCATGAAATCCGATCTCAGAACCCGTATTCCGGATGACGGTCAACTGTTTAAAGGTTACTAGTTACGGTGAGCAACTATCTCCGTAAATTAGAAAGTTTGTCTCCTCCAGATCCAGCTTTGATCACAATCGGTCACGTATTCGATATCGCTGACAATGTCGACAAAGTCTCTATATTGTGAAAGACATGGGGTATGTAATTAAAATTTGTGTTAATTTTGCCGTTCAATTCATTTGATCCTGGGCGTGGATGAACTTGCCATGTGCTCAAGTTGTACACTATTATTCAGATTACCATGGCATTCTACGACCTCAATTTCACTGGCACTAAGCAACCAGGTCGTTCATATGAGGTTAACTCTATTGTTGTATTGTTATACTATAGTGTCCTTAAATGTGAAATTTGAGGTCAATTTATTAAACCACACGTTGTTCACTCAATGAGTAAAATATTCTAAGTTTACAAATGAAAGTGTGACTGTGTAGGTGGAACAAATACCATGTCTTCATTTTCTTTGAGCTGATTTTCAATCAACGGAATCAAAATCATATTGCCCAACCCGAATCGTCATATTCAAACTTGTTGTTGTTGGTCAATGTCGACCATGGATGTATATCACAATCGAATGAATTTTCATGTTCTACAGATTTTCGAATGACTAAACATTGCGATTCGGGAGGAAAATCTCTGGAGCAACGCTTGCAGAGATAGCCAGCACTCGGTTGCAATGCGTCAGTTGCACGCCGGCTGAGTGATCTGCGTTCAGCAGCTAAGAGATCTATCCGCTCCTCCCAGCTTGCCGACGACTCTCTACACAATGCCTCCAATGTGAGCGGTCAAGAGCATGTTCTTCCCAACTCACGGGGTCAATGCCAAGAGCTTTGATATCTTTTGCAAACGTCTTTGTACCGCAAGTGCGGTCTGCCCAAAGGTCGGCTTTCTTGTTGCAACTCAGTATAGAATAGATCTTTCGGAACACGACCATTTTCCATTCTGTAGACATGAACAGGCCACAGCAGGCGGCCCTGTTGTAGTAGGGTGAACATGCACTGTAGACCCACTTTTGAAAACACTTTGGCATTAGTCACTCTGCCCATCCACGTTATGTTCGAGATGCTTCGGATGCTTCGTTGATGGAAAGCATTCAGCTTTCATTCTTCTTCTTCTTCTTCTTCTTCTTCTTCTTCTTCTCAGCGCCGTGCCGTGCGGTCGCATTATTTTGAGCTCCTGATAATCAGGATATACTGTTCTTACACTTACACGTACGTGGACATATTATACCTTGTTGGACTCCTCTCGAAGTCAGCTTTCTGGATATACCACTCTCGTAGCGGTATTCGATAATACGAGCAAATTCGGATTTATCGTGATTTTCCCATATTGGTTCTACGCGTGCAACTCTGTTAATACGCTTCAAGTCCTCAAAGGGATTAACGTCATCGGAAAGATCGTATTCTTCGCCGTCGACTGGTTATATATTCAACGTCGTGAGAGCAACTACCGAAGCGCATCGCTGGAATCAATTCTGACTTTGTTCTTATTATTGAGCAACGCTGTTCGTCGCGCTCACCATATTCATCATCGATCGCTCGACGGAACCACTGCCTGTGCACACACAACTGAACAGTACTGCACACAACCTTGACCGGATGACCCCGAAAAGGATACAAAGCGCACCGGGATGCATGTGCACGGTTTGCCGAAAGTCGGTGAGTCCTAAGGCGAGTTCTGTCACGTGTTACGCCTGTTTGTTGAAAGTGCATGCGAAATGTGACAAATAGCTGACTTCGGATTTAGTATCGATTATTAATGGAGATGACTATCCTGGTGTCTGTTATGTTTGTCTGCTTTGCAAGGCCAAATCAACACCGTCAGCCTCGGCGGCGAAAAACCCTGAATATGATATTGAGACCCGTCTAAATGGAATGGAATCCAGTTTAAAAAAACTGAATGAACTGATAATAAAAGTCATAAAGGCACCGTCGTTACCCGACTTAGAGGCTCCTGCCGAAGAGCCGGTAGATAATACATCATACTCGAGCAGGCCAACATTTGACCAGATAACCGCGCATATGGCGACTAAAACGGGGAAGCGTTCGTTGGGATCAGTGACCCCTCGACATAACGGAACCGAGAAAGGACTCAAAAAATCCACTACTAAAATGACTGAGTCAAATTATAAAATAAAGTCCGCGGGTGTAAACCTAAGCGTTATATGTACAAACGTGACCGAGTCGCAGGAAACGCTGTTTGAAGCTAAGCAAAAACATGACTTAGCTGAGTGGTTTAAAGTCTGCAGTCAGATGAGATTGGCCGCGGTTACACCCTCATCAATAGTTCGATTAAATCGCCACCTGAATTCTCCTCATACGGATGATCCCCGCCTTCTAAGAATAACGCTGCAATCTGCGGAGGACGTGGAAAACGTACTCTTAAATGCTTACATTCTTGGAGGTGTTCCAGAGACTAAATGTCGTATCCATGCAGACCTACCATGGTGGGAGCGAAAGTCGTCGCAGAAATCTCGTGAAGAACGTAATCCAAGAAGTATTGTAATTCTTGGTGTTTCAGAAGATGCTGCTGACGTACCTTCTCAAGAAAAGTCTGAGCACGACCACAAACAGTGGAAATATCTAGCCGAAACAATTGGTATTAAAAATACCGTACTTGTGGATGCTTTAAGGATACCGCGATCTGCCAACTATAAAGGGCAAGGTCCTAGCCCTTTAAAGCTAACCTTCTTCACAACCGAAATGACTGATACTATCAAAAGTGAATGGAAAGCTAATAGAAAAAACCTACCCCCAAACGTAAAGTTAAGCTTGCCCAGGATCAGAAACCGAAATTCAGCAAACGGATAGTACTGATCAACCTACGCCAAGTGTCACAGTTCAATTGGAACCTCATGCCCACTTCAAAAAAACGTGAGCATTCCGACTCTGACAGAGTCGGACCCCCAATAACCTCTCGTGATACGAACACTACAAACTTTATTGATTGTTTATATATAAACACACAAAGTCTCTCTAGCAAACTGCTAAACCAAACAGCTTACACCCCGTCATTACTCATAAAAAACACAATTAAGTGCATCTATACGAACGCAAACAGCCTGATCAATAAGCTGCACGAACTCTCCGAAATTTGTGATGAAACGAACCCAGACATAGTTGCCATAACAGAAACGTGGTTCACTACCTCGTTTTCTGATCTAGAACTCTCTTTACCAAGCATGACTTTATTTCGACGTTACCGTTTGAGTGATGGCGGAGGAGCAGCACTCTACTGCAAACAATCATTTATTTGCAGAGTTATGAATGACCAAAATCTGGATATACCCGACACGCTTTGGTGTTCTATAACTCTTACTTCTGGTGACCAGTGCGTTATTGGATTGATTTACCGTTCTCCAACCGCGAACCTCGACCTGAACAATAAACTGATTACTGCTTTGCAATATGTAACAACGCGATATAACACTCAAATTTTGATAATGGGAGACTTCAACCTTCCTCAGCTATATAACCGTGATGATCACCCACCAGAGACATTTGAACACGAACTTCGAGCAGTCTTGGATTACACACCCCTCTATAACCACGTTAAAGGATTTACTCGTATGAGGGGAGCTGACAGGCCGTCTACCTTGGACTTGATACTTACATCTGATCCTAACGCTGTAGAAACTATCATCTATAAACCGCCGATCGGACGGAGCGACCACGTTGTCCTAGAATTCTACTACGTTTGTAGTGCTAGGCGCAAATTTGACGGAATGAAATGCTTCAGAAAGGTAAACTACCGTATCCTTTGTGCAGAGCTTCAAAGCATTAGTCTCATACAGTTGGATTATTCCGATTCAGACAGTCATTGGCGCTCTCTCCTACAACACCTGAAACTTATATTAGAGAAACATTCAAAGCTCGTCCCGAAGAAAAATCCTCGATGTAACAAATTCAAGCTACGTAGCAGGACCAAAAAGTGGATGAAACAAAGGGCAGTAGCGTGGGAGTTTCACAAGGCTACCAACACAGCTGATACTTGGGCACAATTTACACGACTGAGAAACAAAGTTATCAGCTTAATTCGAGATGATAAACAAGAGTTCCAATCGAAATTGATTACTCAGATGCACCAGAATCCGAAGCTCTTGTATAGACTTGTAAACGATAGAACGAATATTAAACCAGGAGTCTTTGCCCTGAAAACTTCGTCCGGCTTCACTGAATCCGTTGAACAAACCGCTGATTTGTTAGCAGACTTTTATGCTGGAGTATTTGCACCGAAATCCGCAGAGCACGAACAGGAACCAAGCATTCGATATGATCGTCCCCCTCTGAGTGAAATAATAATTACTCCGATGGTGGTTGCGCAGCACTTAAGAAAGTTAAACGCAAAGAAATCTCCGGGACCAGACGAAATTTCACCGAAGCTCCTCAAAAGCTGTCATGCGGAGCTCTCGGGACCTTTATCTCGTCTGTTTAGCGAATTGCTTCAAGTCGGAATGGTACCAATTGATTGGAAGCTGGGAATAATTACACCAATTTACAAAAGTGGATGCCGTTCTGAAGTACAAAATTACAGGCCTGTGACATTGCTGTCTTCGGTTTCGAAGGTTTTTGAGCGCATAATCACTGCAGAAGTAGTGCGCCACCTGGAATCGAACGGACTCTTGACAATTGCCCAGCACGGATTTCGCAGAAACCGCTCTTGTCTAACTAATTGGCTGACATGTTTGGACGACTGGACTAGTGTAGTGGACGCCGGAGGCAGTATTCATGCATGCTACTTAGACATTTCTAAAGCTTTTGACAGAGTTGATCACAACTTACTGCTGAACAAGCTAAAGAAACACGGTATTGCTGGAGGACTGTATGACTTGCTGCGAGACTATCTCAGCAAAAGACATATACGGGTTCGAGTTGACGGTATACTATCGAAGGAAATCGACGTCACTAGCGGTGTTCCACAGGGATCCGTGCTCGGACCGATACTGTTTCTGATCTATATGAATGACCTGCCAACACCACGCGGCAGTAAGATGGTTCTGTTCGCAGATGACATAAAAATATGGAAAAAAATCAGCACTGCCGAGGATTGCAGTGTGCTTCAAAGTGACTTGGATGCTGTGCAAATGTGGTTATCTGAAAATAACCTACCGCTAAACATGCAGAAGTCTCAAATCATGCACATTGGTCGTGTGCTAAGCTTTTCTCATTCATACAAGCTTGGCAACATTATCCTGGAGTACACCAAACAAGAAAAAGACCTGGGTGTCTGGATTTGCGGTAACCTGAAAAATGGTCTACAATGCGAAGCCGTTTACAAATGCGCGTCTCGGATGCTCGGTGTGTTAAGGCGGATATTCGGACGTTTTTCCCAGAGATGTTTTTCTCTGATGATGAACACGTACATACACCCGCTTACTGATTACGCTTCACAAGCCTGGACTCCATGGCTTCAAAAAGACATTTCACTATTGGATCGCATACACCACAGAGCCTCAAAGCTGGTCATTGGGCTCGAAAACCTACCATTCGCTGACCGGCTAAGTAAACTGAAGCTGACGACGTTTGCACAAAGGAGACTGCGAGCCGACCTCCTCCTCACATTCAAAATCCTTAACAGTGTTTCCCACCCTTTGGATATACTATTTCACCGACGAACATCCAGCAACAACCGCGGTCACAACTGCAAGTTGGAAATACCCCACTCCAATCAGAACTGCCGCAGGTATTTTTATTCTGTGCGTATTTGTTTCGCTTGGAATTCCCTGCCAGCCGATTTGGTAAGCTCAAACACTTTTTCTATATTTAAATTAAAACTAGACGATTTCCTGAGAGCCAATCCAAATTATGCCCCGAACTATTTATAATCTATCGTTACCAGAATTATTTTGATTTTGACATTTTTCTATACACATATACACTTGTACCTATAGTTCAACTGCATGGTTATTGTAAAGTAATTGCTTTTTCAACCATAAAATCTTGAATCTTGAATCTTGAATCTTGTATCTTGCGTTGGTGGTCCACGTTTCACTGCCGTACAGTAAAGCATTTACGTTTACCCTAAACATGAGAGTTCAGTCGGGACAAAATGACAGCTGCGTTGCCATTCCGTTTATCAATCTCCGTGTCTAGCGAGAGGTTATCCGTAATGGGTGAACCAAGATAAATGAAATGATGTACCGGTTCGAGTTTTCAGATTGCACCTGTGATGATGGGAGGTGATACAATCCCTTGACCAAAGGCTCTAAACTTGCTAATAATGATTGCTAGCCCAATTCTTTGCATGTAGAAATGAAACAGTCCATTATTACCTAGATGTCTTCTTGGGATTGAGAAATAATGTGGGCACATAGCAGGACGCGGATTAGTGCATACCGTGCCTTGATTTGTGCGTAAACCGTTTCAGATTAAAAAGGCTGCCATCACCACGCTTGCGAAAGTAGACGTCTTCTGTTCTCGTCCTGAGACCATGCTTCAGAAACAGAGCAAAGAAAATGCCGAAGAGCGTGAGTTGAAGAAAACACCGTTGATGACGCCTCGGCGACTTTCAAAGGCTTCTGAACGGAAACCATTAAAAAGGACTGAGCCCTTCATGCCTTTTTTTTCTTATATTTTTATGTTAAACGACTTTAGATTTTACAATTTTATAACGTCTGCACACGAAAATTACAACAGTGTTCGCATGGATTCAGACGTGCACATACACATTCCAGATTCACTGATGGATTTTAAATTTTGGGCATTTTACAGTTTACATAATCTTCAGAGCTGTACCATTCACATCCTCAAACGCGCATTCAGTGAGTTGATGGACAACATTCCTCTTTATAACCACATTGCATGTAATACCATATACTTTGTAACCGATGTGTTTTCACTCCTAAATCTCGTTCTGACAATCAAGGAACACGACATTGATGACGTTGCTTACGAAAGTCCACTGGGTCTAAGTGATCACGTCATCATCCAGTTTTACAATACGTTTTAAGCTGTAAGAACAAATGATGCCCGCAAAACAGTTAGACAGATCAACATTCTGGCTTTGAGTGATGCTCTTAAAACGCGATTGAATGCCAATAATAACCAGCAATGGACATTCGTATTGGTATGTATAATATATAATCTCAAGAATTCAATCGAATATATATATATATATATATATATATATATATATATCAAATCAATGAGACGATGATAGTTTATTAATATTTTGGGGCAAAATTCGGACGTACTGAAGAAAAACCTTGTATTTAAACTAAGAAACCGAACTCGTAATTGGTTATAGGTAAGAAAATTTGCTTAGCGACAGCATCGGCAAAACCCATTATCATATCCCTAGGAAACATTGAGTTTACTGCTGAAAAAATAAACAAATTTGTTATCCGAGAACTGTTGTACTTCCAAGAACGGTTATCACTCATGATTGAGCTCAACCTCACAATACTTTATCGTATCGTTAACAATGAAGCTAAGGTGAACACGTCAGCTGGACCAGCTCACAAACCTGTTCAAACAAACGCTGGCAAATGGCGTGATTCCTTCCGATTAAAAACTCGAAATAGATTCAGAACTACGTTAGCTGTCAAACTCTTACTCATACAACCTCGTCGCATTCATTAAAGCGTGGTTTCAATCGTGTATAACTGAAAGCGATCCGTCGATTTCCAACATGTTACAGTTACGGAACGATCGTCCATAAAATGTGAAGGTGGGGCTCTATACTGTCACGGACGTCTCTAGTGCATGGAGATTCACGATCTCAACATTGAATCGGTGTGGCTTAATATAGGAGACATAAGGCGACTTCAGCATCGGCATAATGTATCGCCGCGGTGCCTAGACATTGCTCAAAATGACATATGATTAGTGGATATGCACTACGTGGGAGAGACGCGAAGCTCCCAGTGACCGGTCATTCGAGATTTCAACCTTTCCCATCTCTTTACTACATCCGTTCACCCGATACACAGAATCGATCATAAATTTCGTAAGCTGATTGACACGCGTCCACTGCATAACCATGTATCCGACTTTATTCACAGAAGATGACTTGATCTGTCGTCCATTTGGGATTTAATACTTACATTTGAGACAACGTCACGTGGGGCTCTTGACTACATTGCCCCCTACTCGGTCGGAGTAATCATTTTTGTTGGGCTACGAATATGTATGCAGCGCTAGATGAGTACGTGAGTCCGCAACACTATTGGCGATGTTCGACTACGCGTAAAGTGTTTGGGTTAGTAAATTGTCGATTGTTTGACTAATGCAACAGGGAAACACGTTGCGCCGCACTTACAGAAATACTTCAGTCGAACAATTATCAAAATTTGCGATTCGTTGATGGACGATGGTAAAGCGACTTTCACTTTATGCTTCATGGTCACATGGAAAAATGGATCGGACAAAGGAACTCAGACTGATGCTTTCTGGCAACAATTTTGTAGAATTCGAACCAAATTGAACGCTCACATCAAGGTGGACAAGCAACCTTACAGTCGCTTTCTATCTTTGAAAATGGAAGGAAGTAACACATTACTATGTCGGATCGAGCGTGAAACTTGGGGTATTTCCTGTGCTTACTGAGGAGTGATTAAGTGTCTTAGCAAAGGAAAAAGCTGATGCTCTCAATATTATGTTAAAGTCTTTAGTACGTTACCGATTAGATCGACTGAAGAATGAATTCCATCAAATGTGTCGCAGCAGCTGACTGAAATTGAGATCAATTTGTTGAATATACTGCGACATTTCTGTCGAATGAACCCTAGGAATTCCTTTGGAGCGCAAGGAATTATGCCAGCCATAGTGAAATCCTGAATGTTGATCTGTCTAACTGTTTTGCGGGCATCATTTGTTCATACAGCTTAAAACGTATAGTCAAACTGGATGATGACGTGATCACTTAGACCCAGTGGACTTTCGTAAGCAACGTCATCAATGTCGTGTTCTTGCTTGTCAGAAAGAGATCTAGGATGCAAGTTACTGCAAATCGGTAAGCCCTTTCAGTACGAATATCACTTTGGGCAGACGATTTTGAGCTGGACAGAATCGGAGAAGGATCTTGGAGTCTGGATATGTGGCAGCCTAAAGAACAGCGTGCATTGTGAGGTCATTTACAAGCGTGCTCCAAAGCTTCTAGGTATGCTTCGACGGATCTTCAGAACCTTTACGCCTGTAACGTTGCCAAGCATCATGAAGACCTACTTAATTCTCACAATGGAACATGCATCGCAAGCATGGACTCCGTGGATGAAAAAAGATATATTCTTGCTTGACAATATATATCATCGTGCAACTAAACTCGTGCGTGGTTATCGAGAACTTCCATACGAGGAAAGATTTAAGATTCAAGATTCAAGATTCAAGAATTTATGGTCACAAAAAGCACATAGCTTCACAATTACCATATCATAGTAAATATACATTCAGGAAATAGGTATAAAATAAACATGTAATGTCAAGTATAGTCAAGTTGTATAGTTACCATGAGCCAATACGCAGGTGTCGTCAAATCTTTATGCAACAAATAAGTATCCAAATTTCGAATAAACGTTCCGATGCTGGGAGAGATGACAAGAGTTTCGGGTAGGGAATTCCAAAGGAAACAAACACGTACACAATAAAAATATCGGCGACAGCTGATACGGGAGTGGGGAATTTGCAGTGTCGCTGAGGGGCTGCGTGTATGACGTGAATCACGGTATTCGAATAAATGTTTTAAGGGATGATGTGGGGTATTCAATATTTTATATGTCAGTATCACATCGCTTCGAAGGCTTCTTTGGAGGGGAGTGGGGAGCCTCAGTTTTTTCAATCGTTCCTCGTACGCTAGTTTACGGAAACCTCTTACGAGTTTGGTTGCGCGATGGTATATTTTGTCAAGCTAATGCTCCCCACTCCCCTTCAAAATAGACTTCGAAGTGACGTTATCATTACTTACAAAATATTGCATACTCCAGATCATCCACACAAACATTTGTTCAAATACCGTTAATCAGGAATTACACGTAGCCCCTCAGCAGCACTACTAATTCCCCATTCCCGTACTAATTGTCGCCGATATTTCTATTCGGTACGTGTCTGTTTCCTGTGGAATGCCCTTCCCGAAGCAATTAACACCTTTCCCTGTATCCAAACATTCACTCGAACCTTGGACACTTATATGTTACATAACGATTTGACGATACCTGTGTATTGACTCAGGGTAAGCATATTACTTGACTCCAGTGACATCGTATAATTGTTTTTTATACCTCTTATTGACCGCATGTTTACTATGATATGGTAATTGTGAAGCTATGTGCTTTTTGTGACAAGTATATGTTGACTAAACCCAACCTTGCACCTGAATACACGTGCTGACTTTCCTTGTGTATAAAACATTTGTGTTGTTTTTATGAATTCCCTATATTTTTAATCTGTGGTTACTGTAAAGTTTTTACTTTTTGGACCATTAAAACTTTGAATAACTTTGAATAACCTTGAATAAATTCTTGAATCTTGAATCTTGAATCGTGAATCTAGGAGTGAAAACACATCGGTTACGAAGTATATGGTATTACGTGCCATGTGGTCATAAAGAGGAATATCGTCCATCAACTCACCGAATGCGCTTTCGAGGATGTGAATGGTACAGCTCTGTTGATTATGTAAACTGAAAAATGACCAAAATTTAAAATCAGTGAATCTGGAATGTGCATGTGCACGTCTGGAACCATGCGAATAATGTTGTAATTTTCATGTGCAGACGTTATAAAAATGTAAAATCTAAAGTCGTTTACAAAAAAATATAAGAAAAAAGCTTGAAGGGCTCAGTCCTTATTAATAGTTTCCGTTCAGAAGCCTTTGAATGTCGCCGAGGCGTCATCAACGGTAATTTCTTCAACTCACGCTCTTCGGCATTTTGTTTGCTCTGCTTCTGAAGCATGGTTTCTGGACGCGAACAGAAGACGTTTACTTTGTGGTGGTGATGGCAGCCTTTTTAATCTCAAACGGTTAAGGCACAAATCAAAGCACGGTATCAGCTAATCCGCGACCTACTATGTGCCTAATTATTGCTCAATCCCAAGAAGACATCTAGGTAATAGCTACGAAGCATCCGTCGTATCATGAACATATCGTGGATGGACAGAGTGACTAACGCTGAAGTGCTTTCAATAGCTGGTCTACAGAGCATGTTCACACTATTTCTACAGCGCCGCCTGCGGTGGCTTGGTCGTGTCTACAGAATGGAAATTATTCGTATTCCGAAAGATCTACTCTTTGAGGAATTGCCATCAGGAAGTCGACCTATGGGCAGACCGCACCAGCGCTGCAAAGACGTTTGCAAATAAGGTATGAAGGCTATCGGCATTCATGCGGCGAATTAAGAAGAACTTGCTCTCGACCGCTCTCATCGGATGCATTGTTTAAAGCGTCGTCTGCATGATGGGGAGGAGCAGATACAGCTTTCGGCTGCTGAACGAAAATCACGCCGCCGGCGTGCAACGGATGCAATAGAACTAAGTTCTGACTATCGTTTCCAGCGCCAGAGGAGGACTTGGTCATCCCTAATCGGACGGTTTAGTCATTCCAAATGCTGTAGAACATAAATATTCGTGCGATTGTGATGTACATCCATTGTCGTCATCGACCGAAGGAGGTCGATAAGAACATTCAGTTGACGTAAGTTTATAAACTGCAGATTATTACCCATCCATGCATTCATGTTAGCGTTAGTTTATTCACGATAGTTTTGTCTAACCGAAAACTTGTTGTTTCGTTCGGCATGACACTGTCCCTCCATCCGCAAGAACTTCAGTAATAACTTGTATTACATCAATTCTTTTCCGACAATCCGCCATCTAGATAGCGAGTAGGCGATCGGAACGGAAAGGCGCCGATTATTTTGTGAGTATTTGACATGATATTATTTCATTGTGTATTACAATGCAGGATTATGTATCTTTTCCATATAACTCGATCGTGGCAATGAAACTATGCATCAGAGACTGTTTTTCTCTTCTACCCCTCAGGTACACATGCATTCGTTCCAATGATGAAATAGTGGCGCACGCCATCCACAGACCAACGACGCTTGTAGCCAAGCATCCTGGTAGCCCCAGCAATGAGCACACACAGTCCAACACGTAATCTTTCAGACAAGGTCCTTACTAGACTGACGTGGCACGTCACCCAGATTTCTCAAGCCCTAGCCATTTAAAATCGAACCAGGGGGTGCAGGAAATTCTCATCAGGGACTTTGTTTTCGAGGAATCTGCTTCTTCGTTTTCAAGCCTACGGATGCGCCTACATCTTTTCTTACCTGGTTCGTACTGAGAGGATGCCAGACGAGCGATCCCCGCAAGCAGCACGTTCACTTAGTGTGACAATTCTCCTATAACATGTTCACCCCCTGTGAAACGTAACTCGGCTTAGTTTTGGTCTGTTCTCCATGTACCTACACCGGTCACCATCGACAATCGACCCATGCAGATCAAGTACCTTGACTGATTTCTTATTGCCTTGTTAATGAGACAGTTTACCAAGTTTACTGATCATAAACCCCTAAACCACTCACTGAGCCTATCGCAAGATGGATACTGACCTTGTGAGACGAAACACCTGGATTTTGTCAGGCAATTCACGACTTAGATACGACGCATCTCAGTTGCCCAAAATTATGTCGCGGATGCACTCTCTAGAACAGCCGTGGTTCAGTTGCCATCATCACTTGATCTCAGCGAAATCGCTGCCGCGTAAACTGTCGAAGCTGAGATCGCAAAGCAGTCCCCGACCGGTTATTCCGTCTGCGTTCAAACGTCGAGTGTTTGATACTCTACTAAATACTTCCCATTCTGACATTCCTGAAGCTCAATAAGGCAATCGACCGCTTAGCGAATGAGACGGATCCTGGTGACGACGGAATTCTACCTGAGCTCATCAAATGCGGTGGAGCAGCATTATTACAGCCTCTTCAACATTTGTTTCTTCAGTGCTGGCAGGAGGGGGGTGTCCCACAAGAGATGCGAGACACAAAGTTCATCACGCTATTTAAGAATAAGGGTGACAGAGTCGACTGCAACAATTACAGAGGAATTTCCCTTTTGAATGTTGTAGGCAAATTGTTTGCTAAAGTCTTACAGATCCGGCTGCAAGTTTTAGCTGATAGAATTTACTCGGAATCTCAATGTGGCTTCCGAAAGGGAAGATCAACCGTTGACATGATCTTCTCCCTAAGACAACTTCAAGAAAAGTGTCGGAAAAGGCGTATGCCAATATCCGCTGTTTTTATTGATTAAACTAAGGCATTCGACTACGTCAGCAGGGAGGGTTTTTTCAAAATGCTCGATCTGATAGGCTGCCCCCCAAGGCTGCTGAGACTCGTTATTTCGTTCCACTCAGGCATGAAAGGCTCAGTCCATTTTAACGGTTGCATTTCAGAAGCATTTGAAATTCGCCGAGGCGTCAAACAATGGTGTATTCTTGCTCCCACGCTGTTCGGCATTTTCTTTGCTCTGCTTCTGAAGCACGCTTTTAGGACGAGAACAGAAGGCATTAACATACGCACGCGAAGTGATGGCAAGCTTTTCAACCTGAACCGGTTGACAGCACAAACCGTAGTACGTGATGTGATAATCCATGACCTGCCGTTTGCCGACGATGCAGCCTTTATTGCTCACTCCCAAGAGAACGTACATTCGCTAATGTACTGTTTTTCGTTGGCATTCAAAGACTTTGGGCCAACAATCAGCATGAGCAAGACCGAAGTCCTTGGTAAAGGAAGAGTATCGCCTTCCATCTTCACTGATGGAAACTGTCAGCCTTAACCAGTACATCATTTCACATATCTTGGTTCAACCATTGCGGATAATCTCTCGCTAGACACGGAGATTGATAAGCGGATTGGCATAGCAGCTGTAGTTTTGTCCCGATTAAACTATCGTGTTTGGGGTAACCGCAAGCTGACTGTAAATACGAAGATGATGGTGTACAGCGCGTGCGTACGAAATGCTTCACTGTACGGCAGTGGAACCTGGACCACCCACGCAAGACACGAACGGAAGCTGAATGCTTTCTATCTACAAAGCATCTGTCGTATCTTGAACATATCGTGGATAGACAGAGTGACTAACGCTGAAGTGCTTTCCAAAGCTGGTCTACAGAGCATGTTTACCCTATTGCGACAGCGCCGCCTGCGGTGGCTTGGTCATGTTTACAAAATAGAAAATGGTCGTATTCTGTATTCTATGATGAGTCGCAATTAAGAAGTCGTCCATCAGGCAGACCGCACTTGCGGTACAAAGACGTTTGCAGAAGAGATGTGAAAGCTCTCGGCATTGACCCTGCGAGCAGGGAAGAACTTGCTCTTGACCGCTCACTTTGGATGCATTGTGTAAAGCGTCGTCCGCAAGCCGGGGAGGAGCAAATACAGCTCTTGGCTGCTGAACGCAGATCACGCCGCCAGCGTGCAACTGATGCAATACAACAGACTTCTGCCTATCGTTGCAAGCGCTGCGGGAGTGATTGTTCTCCCGAATCGTACGGTTTAGTCATTCAAAAAGCTGCACAACATGGAATTCATGCGATTGTGATGTACATCCATGGTCGAGATCGACCGACGGAGGCCAGCAGCATCTAACCTTTTTCCCCTGTTATAGCTCATACTCGAGTTTTCTAGTTGATTAAAGCCTTTCAATCAGGCGTTATCTTCTCAATGTTCGTTTGTGTTCTGACCATCTCCGATTCTCGTTACAATGGGTCTGCGCAATTTTCCGTACACCGAAAGATTGCGACGTCTGGGTAAATGTGACTTTACCCAGACACAGCATTATTCTAACCTATAGAATTGTGTCTAACGATGGCCACCCATTGAAACACATGCTTGATGTGTGTTATGGGAAAGTGACACGCTGACATACCTTATACCTTTGCTGCCAGAGTTTGTTTTATATGAAACTCTCTGCCCCACATATCATTTGCGCAACATGATTCAAGATTCAAGAATTTATTGTCACAAAAAGCACATAGCTTCACAATTACCATATCATAGTAAATATGCCTGAACATGTTCAAGGCTGAACTTGACAAGTATATGTTGACCAAATCCAACCTTGCACGTGAATACACGTGCTGACTTTCCATATGGATAAAACATTTGTGTTGTTTTTATGCATTCCCTAGATTTTTAATCTGTGGTTACTGTAAAGTATTTGCTTTATTGACCAATAAAACTTTGAATTACTTTGAATTACCTTTACATCCCATGTTCCCTTATTGATTTTCGGCGCCATTTTTTCTTTGGAATTCTCTACCCCAACACGTGGTGGACTCTCCTTGCCTGGCGGTGTTTAAAGCGAAATTGAACTTACATATGCAAAAGATTATCCTTCATGAGCCTTATATTTGATATTCTATATTCCTTTTATACTATTAAATTTTCACATTTTCATTCATACCGTCATCTTGTGGTGTTGTAATGTATTAACTTTTTGACCATAAATCCTTGAATCCTTGAATCATTTGATGCGCCTACATCTCCTCTTACTGGGTTCGTACTAAGATCATGCCAGACGAGCAATCCCCGTAAGCAGCACGTTCACTCCATGTGAGACGAGACTCGGATTAATTTTGGTCGGCTTTCTATGTACCTGTAGTAGACTGACCACTACAATATTGTCCCCAAGAATGTTGGAGAAAAGTCACAGGAGATGGAAGATTTAGCGCGGTAGCCAAAACGTGCACGAAGGTACAGGGAAGCTATCACGGAACACGAATCAGCGGGAAGTGTCTATCAAGGTCAATTGTTAGGTACAGTAAAACAATGTTGTTACATACCCTACCCAGGTGACCACCGACAATCGACCCATGTAGATCAAGTGCCTTGACCGATTTTGGATTGACTTGTTGATGAGACAGTTTACCAAGTTTACTGATCATAAGCCTCTACTTCACTGAATGAGCATATCTGAAGACTGATACTCTCCATAGGAGACGAAATACCTTGAATTTGTCAGCCAATTCACGACTTACATGCGACACATCTCAGTTACCCAAAATTCTGTCGCGGATGCACTCTTTAAAATAGGCATGACAGAGTTGCCATCCTCTCTCGACCTCAGCGAAATCGCGGCAGCATAAGCTGTCGATGCTGAAATTGCACAGCTCAGAGATTCCTGTTCCCTTGACACCAGAAATCTACATTAACCGACGGCTCGGGCGATATCCTTTGCGACAAATCGCAAATTGCTCCCAAACCACTATCCCGTCTGAGTTCAGACGGCGAGACTCTATTTAATCCTTCCCATTCTGGCATCGTGCAAGCGTTGAAGTAATACGGGTAGGTTTATTTGGCCGAAAGTCAATAGGGACGTTCGGCAATGGGATAAATCCTGCGGCGAATGCCAACGAATGAAAATCCACTGGCACGCCAAGAGTTCACTAGGAACTTTCATCGAAACGACTGAGCTTTTCTTTCACATCCACGTAGATCTAGTCGGAACGTTACCACCCAAACATGCCCGTAAATACAGCCAAACCTGCATTGACCGTTTAATCAAGTGGTCCGTGGTCATTCCGCTACACAACTGCTCTTCTGAATCAGTTGCGCACACTTTCTTCGAACGTTGGGTGGCACAGTTTGCTTCCCCGGGTATTGTTACAACTAACCGAGGTTCCCATTTGGATGACGCCTTCAGTAAATTGCTGGCTACTCTTGGTTGCCAACATCATCGTCCGACAGCATCAGCACCACCTCTGTGTTTTCCTGGACCCAAAATATTGATCATAACACTTCTTCCGTTCACGCGTGTTTCGTGATTGCTCTTCTGCACCGTTGTACAAGGTTTGGCTACCGCGATAAAATATTCACTGCCTTGAGCGTGTTCTCCTGCCTTCGTCTTACGTTATTTTAGTAGACAGTCTACAACACTATCGCCACTCATGTGCAATCTACGAAAAACCACTACCCTTGCAGTCGTGAGGTCGCAGGTTCGAGTCCCGGTGGCGAAATTATTTTCTGTATATAATTCGTCATCGGATTTAAGACACATCATTTGTTTCACATAGCGTTGTCTAACTTCTATGTCCCTTATCTCAATTCCAAAGCGACAGAAGTTCAAACAAACCACTGGCTGATAATTGTTAATAAAAATAAATAAATAAATAAAATAAATGCCTACTAACAAACTACAAGTAATAGCGGTTGCAGTGCTGAAGGAAAGTTCCAGCTCTGATGAGCTGGATCCATTTTTTGATACGTTTCCTAATGACACTCTCACTAATGACTCTCCCCACAGTTCCTTTTCTCAATCTCTGCAACCTTTCGTGCACCGTTTCGCTGAACCATCAGAGGCAACACCCATTTTCAGCCTAGCCAAAATTGATAGTGGAGATAACGTTTACCGCTTTTAAACACGAAAATCTGTAAACTCGTTGTGATTCGGTCGACAATCAACCTGTGCTACTGATATATTACGATATTTGCAACGGATATGAGAAGATTAATTCGTTGAGATTAAATAATGTTAAAAGACTTTATGGTGTTTTCATTATTGTATATTTTATTACAATAACCCTGCATATTTCATTATTGTTTTGTTTTAATGATACATGTAAATATGTACACAATTTGAATATACGATTCACGCCGCGCTCGTGTTCTGCTTTGGGACAAGTATATCGTGTATGACTGCCTGGGATTTGTATGCTGTTATTCGTTGCGAACTGTGTTCCGGTTTATTGCGTTCAATAACCAGAGACGTACTTTGTTAGTGGTGAAATCTCCGTTGGATCAACCGCTACAAATTGGTGAGCCCCGAAAATTTTTCTTTTTGAAATTTTCGTTCTTACCATATACTCCCAGTTATTTTGATTTTGCTATCATATATATTTTTCATTTACTAAATGGATTCTAAATCAGCATTTTGTAATACCCCATCTGAGGACATTTCTACCGACACTATGTCGCACTTTAGTCTTCCCTGTTTTGGTATGAACGACCCTCGCCTCAGGTTTGCACAGATCGAAGCACTTATCGAGTCTTACCGCGTAAACACTCAATGATCCCAGTATAATCATGTAGTTGGTATGTTGCCATCGTCAGTCGCAAAGGAGGTTGCTGATTTAATTTACAACCGCCCTGCTGATAATCCATACGATGCACTTAAACATGCCATTATCTCACGTACTTCATCTACTGACGAGCAAACGCTACGGAAACGTTTGTCCGGTTTAGAAATGGGTGATAAAACTCCCTCACAACACCTGCGACACATGCTTCAATTACCAGGAGACAAGCATGTTGATGAAATGATCATTCGTGAATTATGGCAGCAGATTCTCACAGACGACGTCCGCAAATTCCTAGCCATTATGGACAAGCACACCAGTTTCCAGCACTTGCCACGCATTGGAGACGAATTTCACGATATCTCGCACAGCGTTACCTTGTCTCACGTCAGACACACCACTGACACGCATAAAAGCATTCCTGTCCAGAATGATTTTGAAGAGTTACAATCGATGTTCAATTCCTTGTCATTGCAAGTACAGAACATCGCACAATCTCGTAGTAACTCACGAAATCATCATCCTCGTCAGCCCAAGAAACGATCTACTATTCGTTCTAACGGACCGCGAAGCCAGACATTAGACGCAGCAGCTCTGTCTGGCACTCTTCAAAGCCGACTTTTCTACGTTAACGACCGGGCCACTAAAATGCGATTCCTCATCGAAACTGGTGCTGAGATTAGCGTTATCCCACCATCCACTAAGGAACGCAAGAGTCCTTCGTCAATGACGTTGCAGGCGGCAAACGGCACGAAAATTTCCAATTTCCGTCAAAGATCACTTTCTGTCGAATTGGGTCTACGACGCGACTTTCGATGGATTTTCACGCTGGCTGATATCAAAGTACCGATTCTGGGAGCAGATTTCCTCTCACATTTTAATCTTTCAGTCAATATAGCTAAACGAAAGCTTATTGATAATTTGACAAAGATTAACTCGTTTGGTAATTCCTGTGATTCCCCTATTCAAACCATTCGTGTACTCACCCCTGACATCCCATCTGCGTTCAGTGACTTACTGAAAGAATTTTCGGAAGTTTTCAAACCCTGTACACAAGCTGCGGTCATTAAACATAACGTTAAACACCACATTGTGACCCGTGGTCCTCCAGTGTTTAGCAAGCCCCGTCGTTTGGCTCCAAACAAGTTCGATGTAGCGAAACGTGAGTTTGAACATATGCTCCAACTGGGAATTATCCGGACATCCAAAGCGCCCTGGGCAAGCCCCCTTCACATGGTGGAGAAAAATAAATCTGATGCTTGGCGACCATGCGGTGATTACCGTTCCCTTAACAGAGTTACTGTTCCCGATCGTTACCCCATTCCCCATATTCATGACTTTGCACTTTCATTACACGGAAAGACAGTGTTTTCTAAACTAGATTTGGTGCGTGCTTATCACCAGATACCTGTCGCCGACGAAGATATACCTAAAACAGCTATTACCACACCCTTTGTTCTTTTTGAATTTTTGAAAATGCCCTTTGGTTTACGCAATGCTGCTCAAACCTTCCAGAGATTCATGGACCAAGTTTTCCAGGGATTATCTTTTGTGCATGTCTACATTGATGACGTCCTGATCGCCAGTTCTTCTCAACAGGAACATGCAGAGCATCTGCATGCTGTTTTTCAACGACTTTAACAATTCAACGTTGTGGTTAACCCAGATAAATGCCTTTTTGCTGTCGCTTCCCTCGAAATCTTGGGACATCATGTCGATCAAAACGGAATTCGCCCTGTGCTTGATAAAATTTCGTCCATCAATGATTATCCATGTCCCACCTCGCTTCGACAGTTACGTCGATTTCTCGGGTTAGTTAACTATTACAGAAGATTTATTCCAAACTTTGCTAACATCGCTCAGCCGATGACTGATTTGTTACCCGGAACGGAACGACAATTCAAAATGACGGCAGATGCTGCTGAATCGTTTCAACAATTGAAATCTGCACTGAAAGAAGCATCTACCTTATCCTACATGTCCAGGAATCCCAACGCTTCACTTTCACTTGCCATCGATGCATCACAAGCAGCAGTCGGCGCTGTCGTGCAGCAAAGTATTGACGGTGTTATTAAACCGCTTGCATTCTTTTCTCGTCGTCTACAACCCGCCCAAACCCGCTATAGTACATTTGGTCGCGAATTGTTAGCTATATATTATGCTGTTCGTCATTTTAGACATTTGCTCGAAGGTCGCGATTTCATTGTTTGGACCGACCACAAACCTCTCACTTTTGCGTTGTCCGCCACAGCTGATAGATATTCACCACGTGAGATAAGTCACCTTGACTATATTTCTCAATTTACGAGTGACATTCGCTATCTATCTGCTTCGTCGAACACAGTTGCCGATGCATTTTCTCGCATGCAACTCACAGCACTCAGTCGATCGAACTTCGATCTCACGCAGCTAGCAGAGGCTCAGCAACATGACAGTGACATGCAGCACTACCAATCTTCGTCATCCCTCCGAGTCTTCGTCATCCGTATTCCCATTCCCAACTCCAGTTTGATTGTTTTGTGTGATTTTTCCAACGAACATCCCCGCCCTTTAGTACCGAAATTACTTAGGAAATTCATTTTTGAACATTTTCATTCCCTTTCCCATCCCGGCATTCGTGCTACTCGTAAGTTGATCACTGATCGATTTGTTCCATTTGTTCCATCGACAGCTGAAAGCAGCATTGATGTCACATGGTAATACTGAAAACTGGGCAGAGAACATGCCAGTGATCCTTCTTGGTATACGTGCTACCGTCAAAGAAGATCTTGGATGTTCTGCAGCAGAGTTAGTTTACGGCACACCACTCCGTCTCCCAGGTGAATTGATCGCATCCCCTGACGTTGCAGCTGACATTACTATTTCCCACTATGTCAATCGTTTACGCTCCTTCATGCGTCAATTACGTGCCACCCCCACTCGCCCATACACCCGTAACGTTTACTTACCAAGTGATTTGCATTCATGCTCTTTTGTTTTTGTTCGAACTGATCATACGCGCAAACCCATGCAAGCCCCATACACCGGTCCCTTCAAAGTCGTTAGCCGCTGTGACAAATACTTCGTCATCGAACGAAATGGTTCTCAAGATACTGTTGCAATTGATCGATTGAAAGCAGCTTTTATCGAACCAGTCTGCGACGAAACACCGCCTCCAGACGTTCACACTCCAAGTGGTACCCCGGATGTTGACCTTTTCCCTTCAACCCCATCCACTTCTCAGTCGACCCAATCAACTCAACCATGTAAACTCTCTCTTCCATCATCTGACTCACCCTCTCCAATTCACAAAACTCGATCAGGCCGGAGAGTCAGGTGGCCTGCAAACCTTGCAGACTACGCTGATTAACTATGTTTTCGTTTCGAGCGTTTCACTCTCTTCTAACGCTCTAGGGAGGGAGTATTATGGTGTTTTCATTATTGTATATTTTATTACAATAACCCCGCATATTTCATTATTGTTTTGTTTTAATGATACATGTAAATATGTACACAATTTGAATATACGATTCACGCCGCGCTCGTGTTCTGCTTTGGGACAAGTATATCGTGTGTGACTGCCTGGGATATGTATGCTGTTATTCGTTGCGAACTGTGTTCCGGTTTATTGCGTTCAATAACCAGAGACGTACTTTAATAGTGGTGAAATCTCCGTTGGATCAACCGCTACAACTTCAGCATTAAAACATTCAAATGCGTTCCCAGAACAAACGATCTGCGGGATCCTTTAATTTGAAGAAAAAAAATAAATGGAAGGTCAGCAAACGTCTTTTCGTAGACAATGCAACCTGCTTGAACTCAGATTATTTAGAAAAATTTGATTAAAAGTTCGATGACGAGGGTGGGATTCGAACCCACGCCCTTTCGGACCGGTGCCTTAAACCGGCGCCTTAGACCGCTCGGCCACCTTGCCTGCCTCAAGTATTCTAAAATATGCTATATACCAAAACAGATTTGACAGTAGTCACCCGTGCAAATGTGCGTTGAATTCAATATATCCGTCAGGTGATTATAATGTTAATGGCATGAAATAATCGATGCATGCATTCTTCTATTTCAATTCTCTTTCATTATGTTTGGTTGTAAACATCTCATATGAAAATGCATTGTCTAATTTTTAATTGTTTGTAAAAACGACCTTCTCAAAAGTCTTATTAGGTTCCCAAGCGGTTCAACGATTCGACAATTGGCCACAGATACCGCCGCTGTTCCTTTGCTCACTTAACATACCTTAGGAAAATCAAACAAAACGACTATGGGAAATCTTTATTCTGGAATATTTACATATATACATTTACATATATAGCTGTAAGTAAATAAAGTTATGACAGATTATAACAAAATAATATAGGCGAGTCAAGCGCATGCGGATCCTGATCCTACTATTCCGACCTAATTTGTCCAATCAGCACAAAACCGATGGTGGGGTGTGTGTGTGTGATGGAAATGCAGGCAAATAAGCTTTTTGCTTATAAATGAGTTCAATTAGACCGCATTCGTTCAATTGCGAAAGAATTTGTACAACACATACAGAATTCAGATTCCACGTGTGTCGAATGACTTATTGCAACGGGACTATTTTATCGTTACACTTGTGCAGTTGTTTGATTGTTGATCGATAATACTTTATCTATTACACTATGGAGTCAAGTACAAGCACGTAAAATAGTAACAATCACTTGAAGAAAAATATTAAACGATAGCTGACGACGGCATATTCCAAGCTCATTGAAACATCTCAACTCGTGTGATCTATCGAACAACACATTCGTTGTCACTGTTGTATAGTGATGAACGTCTTGATCATCCAAAAAGTTCATAGCCCGTAAGAGTTAGCACTTACACGCTACTGTGCGGACGTATTTTTCGTCGCTCTGACAATTTTGATCATATCTTCGTTGTATCTGCACGGATTTATACCATTTAAAGAATTCCGAGTATCACTCAACGATATCTATCGGATTTTATACTTTTCGATTGTGCAAGTAAACTTACAGCAAAGTTAGCAGTTTGACGAGAAAAGAACATTTTGTTCACCCGCACAAAGTTTTTCCCAGCACCAGCTATCCTACGGATTTCGCAATCAATGCAAATACCACATTGAGCTACAAGTTTCGATACCTTATTTCGTGTTCTATCTTCTGTGGTTCACGAATTATCGCGGATTAACTGTTCAATGCTGAAATCTCGCAAACGAACACAGTCAAATCACTCAACGGACAAAACACCCATTATCGATCAACCGACAAGCCCTATGCAACCCGCAAACATGTGCGAACGTGTAACGAGATCCACTGCCTGGACCACAAAAAATAGCGATCCAGCTGTGACCGTGATAAGTATTCAGGCGACGGCGAAACTGAACCGTTGTGACCTCTGCATCGCTTGTTTAAATCCGGTAAGCGTTGATACTGTGCTTTCTGCGGGTTCCACCAACACGTCATATGATGAGACTTTAACTGCTGAGTGTGTAAGGCTAGTGAACGATAATGACTTTCCATATGATTGTTATTTCTGCCATGCCTGTAGAAATTCAAATATAAATGGCAATCGCAAGAGTATACATTCATCTG
>JACCGJ010001597.1:0-14386 GCA_013407085.1 Atriophallophorus winterbourni
TTAGGCAATCCCATACTCATGTTCATCGCTGGTTTCAAATAGCTTACCGCCGAGTCGAACCCTTCAGTTTTGCTACTTGTACCGGCGATCAAGTTTACTTCTTCAGCGACTCCTCGTCGTTCTTTTGTCAAGCGCTCTATCGTTGATCTAGCAGCATCTAAATCGCGCTTTAATTGTAACACTTGTTGAGAACTCGCACTGCTATCTCTATCATCATTGTTTTCCTTAGAAGCTATCTTAGAAGATATCTTAGGCATACTAGATGAAATATACAACAATGTTCCAAAACGACAAAAAATAAATAAAAAGGGGACGTCACCAAAGTTGTGAACAGGGATTGACTGTCAAATGTTCAATGTCACGACGATCGGGGAGTTCTTCGCCAATTTTGCTCAATATAGCTTCAATTGAACGAACCAAAATGCGTATTTTCTCCGGTTGAGACAAATACTGTACCAGTCAGAAAACAAGTTGTGATGCGAATCCAATTGAAACGATCCAACTTGAGCACAGAAACCGAATTGATGCAATTCACGAATTGAGTACTTCTCGCCAAGTTCGAGAAGAATCAAATTCCAAATTAAGTACTGTATTGTCTGTGACGTGAGTTACGCGTAGTCCACCCGGTTCTTATTTCGATAAATTCAAAACAACGATTGGGATATTCTACGGTACTGTAATTAACAACAATAACAACAAAAATAACCATACAAACCTTAATTGTATAGGAACGTCACAGCAACAATGGAGTCAAATACTCCAGAATCAAATTCAATTCAAACAAAAGACGACCTGATATAAATATAAGAAGAATCGATTTACCAAAATGTCGTCCAAACTTTCTGTGACAATCAAAAATGACACTCAAAATAGCGTCCAAATTCAAGCAAATTACTGAAGCCCAAAATGGCAACCAAATTCCGCAACAATGACCGACAATGGCAGAAACAATAAATTAAAACAAACAATTGACCGAAGTCGTATAAAAAAAAGATTTACAATAACAGAAAAGATTACAAAAAGAAAAGTTTTATATCAAAATACTGTGGGAAAATTAAAAACAAGCAAAATCTATTTCACAAAATTCAGGTTTTGTAACTAAGTTCAAAATAAAAGAAATGTTAAAGGGAAAGGAAGAATTTCAAACTACTTTGAACCTTACAGAAGACTTTTTGTGCTACGGAAGCAACGCCATTTCCGTATGTCCTCCGCAAATATGGAAATGTTACATTGAACAATTTCCGAGACTTCATTAAAACAAAGCAGGAAAATGATTGAGACAAGTTCTGAACCTTGAGGCGATTGGTTTTGATAATGCATCGTGAAAACGTTACTCGCCAATTTAACAACTTTCCGGTGATACCATGCATTTTGAGCTTCTTCGTTAGTGGGCTATACCTAACACGATCAAATGCTTTGGATATATCTAGGTAACAGGGAAGTATTGCCTGCCCATTGTCAACCCCTTGTACCCAATCATCCAGCCTTATCAGTAAATTAGAAGTAGGAATAAATCTATTTAAATTCATGATATTTGCTCAAACGCAACTGATTAATTTCGAAATGTTTTATTAGATAATTACCAATGAGTCGCTCAAGTCATTTGGAAATCACATATAACATAGTAACGGGTTAGTAATTAGCTATATGCCGACGATTTCAACCTTTATAATTAAGAGAAAGATTTCCCCGTTTACATTCTGTTGGCATACCTAAATTGACCTATGTTCGTTTGATCAGGTATGTGAGTGGTTTGTACAGCAATTTCGCACATTGTTTCAAAATTAGTGAGGTCATTCCTTCTACCTAGGATTCTTTCCAGGTTTAGATTCAAGAACGCTTCGACGTGACTTTATTTCACTTATGGAACCGTGGTTAAATTGTTCAATATGGGATATATATATATATATCATGTTTACTCGGGTTGAATCCGGATGGTTAAAAGGTGTCTAATGCTTCGGAAATTTATGCTGCAGCTGTTATTGATCAAGCTGACGTGTTCGCGGACGCACCATTACTATTCACCTTAGCTTCATCGTTAACCACAAGATAATGTTTTTTGGGTTCAACGTCATCGGGTGTGATCTCCGTTTTTAGAAATACAAGTAGTTTTTCATGACAATTATTTATTATTTGTTCCGCGGTAAACGAAAGTTTTCCCAGGTTTCTGATAATGGGTTTTGCTGATGGTGTCGTAAAACAATGCTTTGTACGTTTAACCAATTACGAGTTCGAATTCTTAGTTTAAATTCGGTGTTTTTCTTGAGTTCGTGACGACAAACTAGGTGCTCACTTTGACTAAAATCTTGATATGAAATAGTAGCTATACCCAGAACTTATGTAAGTTGCAGTTTTCCGTTTAAAAGTTAATCGTGCTTTTAAGATAATCAATTATAGCCATAATGTTCAAAGTAATTCAAAGTAATTCAAAGTTTTAATGGTCCAAAAAGCAAATACTTTACAGTAACCACAGATTAAAAATATAGGCAATTCATAAAAACAACACAAATGTTTTATACACATGGAAAGTCAGCACGTGTATTCAGGTGCAAGGTTGGGTTTGGTCAACATATACTTGTCAAGTTCAGCCTTGAACATGTTCCGGCTTGTTGCGCAAATGATTTGTGGGGGCAGGGAGTTCCATAGAAAACAGACTCTGAAAGCAAAGAAAAACCTTCGACAGTTTGATCTGGAGTGTGGAATAATTAACTTATATCTATGCGATCTGCTACCATGTGCTTCTTGCCGATGAAACAGATGTTCAAGTGGGTGATCCATTGTATGCAGAATGTTAAAAAGCAGGATCAAGTCACCCCTGAGACAACGGTACGAAAAGTCAAAGAGGTTTAGTGTTGAAATCCGCTCCACGTATAGTCTGTTGTATAGCCCGGTCCCCAGTTTTGTAGCGCGGTGGTATACCCAATGCAGCAACAACAGAACAGTGCCCAAGTCTTTCTCTTCAGTGACCCATGAAAGTTGCCGAGATCCCAGAGAGTATGTGATTCTGCTGGGTACGATTTCAGGTACATCATTCGCGTACACGAGGAAGAGTATTGGCCCCAAGACTGAGCCTTAAAGTACGCCACTTGTAACATCTACTGGGCTGGATAGTGCCTCATCAACTCTGACCCTTATAACTCTACCAGTCAAGTAATCCTTTATCCAGGCCAATAGTCTGCCGCATACCCCGAGCTGCTCCAATTTTTGTAGCAGTATGCTGTGGTTAACACGATCAAAAGCTTTAGACATGTCCAAGTAACAAGCATGGATAGGGCATCCATCGTCCACGGCTAGAGTCCAATTATCAAGAATTATGAGAAGATTTTTGAGACAGGAGTGTCTTGTCCTGAATCCGTGCTGTGCGATGGAAAGAAGCTTATTTTGTTCCAAGTGTTTGATAAGTTCGTCTGCCACAAGTCGTTCGAGAACTTTAGAGACCACTGGCAACAACGTGACTGGTCTGTAGTTAGACACATAAGATCGGTTCCCTCCTTTGTATATCGGAGTGATTAGTCCACATTTCCAGTCATTAGCAACCGTGCTACAACTCAAGAACAGGTTAAAAAGGTCAGAGAGTGGTGATAATAGAGCATGGGCGCATTGGTTTAGGATGAATGGTGTTATTTCAACAGCACCCGGGGATTTTTTGTATTTAACCCACGTAGCTTTACCAGGACACTCTCGGGTTTCACAACGATTTAGTGTATTGTATTCTGCGACCTAAATGCAGGTATATCGTAGGATACGCGCTCGTTAGGGTAGAAAATTCTAGAGTTAAATTGAGCGAGTTCGTTAGCGGCTTCGAGAGCTGTGAATGTAGTTACAGTCGTAGTAAGTAAAGCGGAAACACCTGGCGTTACCCTGGCCTTTCTGTTCACGATCTGGAAGAGGAGCTTCGGATTTCGTTCAATTTTATCCATAAGATTCATTTGATACTTTTCGTTATCCTTCTGGACAAGTTTAGTAACTTTGTTTCTCAACAAACGGTAAGATTCCCAAGATTCAGGTGTTGGATGCAGTATTTGGCTTCTCCACGCACAGTTTCTCACCTTTATCCATTTCCGTGTTCGACTCCGGATCACGAATTTGAATCCTTTTTTCAGTTGTTTGAAACAAATTTTGAGTGGAGTTCTATTTTTTATTTTTCGGATGATTTTCTGAAGTATCGATAAACAGCATTGTTGGACATCAGTGCTAATCGGTGCCCAGTCGGTGACTTCTTGAAGAGACATTGATAATGCAACCGTATCGATTATTCTTATCAACTTCTGAGCATCATTTGCTCTTATCGCTTCAGATATATAGTCGAAATCAATGACTACATGATCACTCTTTCCAAGAGTTGCTTCATAACGGATATCCTCGATGACATTTTCCTCGCTAGTCAAAACAAGATCGAGAATGGACGGTGTGTTTGTGCCTCTGAAGCGAATGCTGCTTGAGATGTGGTTGAATAAAGGAATTTCGTTGAACATTTTGTAAAATAGATGATCAAGAGAGTTCACCGGTGGAATCTCGCTTTTTAGTAAATTCGGGAGATTAAAGTCACCCGTGATCAGGACGTTGTTTTGATATCTGGAAACAACCAGCTGAGTTTTCTCAATTAAACTAGCATTGAATGCTTCGTCTGCTAAAGGTGGTCGGTAAATCACACAAACAACACAGTTTTTACCTGTTGCTAATTCAAGTGAACACCAAAGTGTATTTCCTTCAGTATCAAATCATTATCAGTGATTTCTCTGAACGTGAGGTGTTGATGATAGTAAATAGCAACACCTCCTCCTCCACGATCCATTCGAGTACGATGAAAAAGAAACATGTTTGGAATGGAAATTTCCTCCTCAACTAATTGCTGATTGAACCAAGTTTCCGTTACTGCTATCAGGAGTGGTGGATATTTTTGACGAAGCTCGATTAGTTCGGGTAACTTATTTATCAAGCATTGTGCGTTGGTGTATAAACATTTGATGGTAGATCTTGATAAAAGTGTTGGATGATGAGTATTTGAGCAGGTAAGTTGCGTACGTGTCAAAGATGGTGGGCCTCGTGTTAATGGGTATATTACATCACCGACTCCGATAAAGTCGGTTGACATCCGTTTTTTGCAGCAGGAGTCCCGGCATCACTGTGCTCAGTACCAACGGGTCCGGCAACTATCACGATAGAGCAGGTTTTCAGGAGTTTACTGACAATTTTGATCTCTCGTGGAACTTTGTATCGATACTGATAAATCTCCACTGTTGTAGGTCGTGGTTGGATATACACTTTGTATCTGAACCGGTGGCATCTTCTGGGACATTTAAGAGAATAAGGGTGCGATTTTTGCGATCGTTTGCTTCATTTGGGTCACCTTTTGGTGTCGATTTTGCCCGTTCCGACCAGTGCATATCAACAAATACACGAGATGTATTTTCCATGCCGTTTCGTAGCGAGTATGTCGACAGAAGTACATCTGCTAAATCCTTCACATTTTGCACTACTACCTTGAGCAACCGCGGCTTATCTTGGTGTTGCGCTTTGGGAGGACGACTCAAGCGAATCAACCGGGTGGATCGCTTTGAGATTCATGCGAGTGCACAGTTTTAACCATTCAGCCAAATCATTCTGATGTCTATTCGAAAATAACGTCTCAGTCGACTCTGGCACGTTGGTGCAGATAACATCAAGAGAAATTCGTTTCGAGGCAACTTTCGCTAATGGGGCCTTCGATGTGAACGTTTTCGGCCTTAAGACGCTTTTAACACTCTGCTGGTTGCTGTGCTACATCAATTCAACCTTTTTCATAGATTGGTTTCGTGGTAAAGTTGAGTATGATGGATTATCTACCGGCTCTTCGGCAGTAACGACGGGTAACGACGGTGTCTTTATGACGTTTATTATCAGTTCATTTAGGTTTTGCATACTGGATTCCATTCCATTTAGACGCGTCTCAATATCATATTCAGGTGTTTTCGTCACCGAGGCTGAGGGTGTTGATTTGGCCTTGCAAACCAGACGAACATAACAAACACCAGGGCAATTATCTCCATTAATAATCGATACTAAATCCGAGGTCAGCGATTTGTCGCATTTAGCATGAACTTTCGACAAACAATCGTAACACGTGACAGACTTTTCCTTAGGACTTACCGACTTTCGGCAAACCGCACACATGCAGCCCGGTGTGCTTTGTTTTCGTTTCGGGGTCATCCGGTCAGGGTTATGAGCAGCACTGTTCAGTGGTTTGTGCACAATCATTGGCTCTGTCGAGCGATCGATGATGAATATAGTGTGTGCGACAAAAAATTCAGTGTTTACGAAAAAGAGCAAAATCAGAATTTAATCCGGTGATACTCTTCGGTAGTTGATCGCACGATGTTGAAAGTATGACCAGTCGACGACGAAGAATAAGATCTTTCCGATGACGTTAATCCCTTTGAGGACTTGAAGAGTATCAACAGAGTTGCACGCGTAGATCCAATATGGGAAAATCACGATAAATCCCAATTTGCTCGTATTATCGAATACCGCTACGAGGGTGGTATATTCAGAAAGCTGAGTTTGAGAGGAGTCCAACAACATATAATATATCCACGTAAGTGTAAGTTTACGAACAGTATATCCTGATAATCAGGAGCTCAAAATAATGCGACCGCATGGCGTGTTGCTCGATATGATTGGTCTAACTGTTTTACGGGCATCATTTGTTCGTACAGCATCAAACAGATCGTCAAACTGGATGCCGACGTAATCACTTAGTATGCAACTTCATCAATGTCGTGTTCTTTGCTTGTCAGAACGAGATTAATGATTAAAATTACATTTGTTTCGCGATTTCAGGTATTATATGCAATGTTTTAAAGATGAATATCGTCTAGCAACTCACTGAATGCGCGTCCCAGAAAGAGATCTGCGTTATTGGTACTGCTCCTTAAATTATTTTAAGATACATTCATTAAAAATCGTTAAGTGAATCTGCAAGTTTCGATGCGAATTCTGTCGATTAGGGTCCTATATGCTGCATCCAAAACATTTTCTTTGCCTTATGATAAACTGGCTGAGCATCATAGACTATCTCGTGACACGATTTCTTGATCCGTAATATAACTGCACAGAATGTTCTGCCTATAATCCAATGTTACTTTGCCTATCGTTTCACGTTCATGGCGAATTAGTGACATGGCGTAGATTTCTTCAGTCAGTCCTCTCCGTGCCGGGTGGCACATGAGGCGAAGACAACTTCACGCCAGTGGTTCCGGTCTGTCGCTGCTTCCTTTGCCGTCTCCACCGTGAATCCTTGTGCATGTAGTTCGCGTTCCAACGTTCTGCGCCAAGTTTCCTTGGTCCGTCCCCTTTTTCGTTTACCTTGCGGATGCCAGTGCGTGGCTACCTTCGTATGCGAACTGGGATCCATCCTGCAGACATGACCGAACCACGGATCTGTTGTCATCGTTTCCGTAACAATGTAGGTTTTATGGGATAGGGTGAACATTACAGATAAACTACACATAGTTGACCGCATTTATTGGCAGGACAATGTGCGTTGGTGTGGGAAATTTGCCTACAACTCAATATTCAGCATTTGAGGATTTTTGCTCGCAAGGATATCTGATCGTTGTGAGGTTGCACTGTTGTAATACAGTGTTCTGTAATGTCGGATGCCTTGTAGTCTGACAAGTCAAATATGGTTGTCTTTGTGGTGTTTCTATTCTATGTTGAGTTGCATCTAACTGTCCATTATGAATTTTCTATCTACTTAGCCGTATGTATGTTGGCCTTAGTCTGCAGCCATTTTACAAACTAGTTTTGACAGGGTCCAACATAGCTTTACGCAAGAACGTTATTTTAAGGTAAGTAGAACGGATGCACTTATTTGTCAGTCTCCGGTTAACATTATTTGTGTTAAAATGATTTCACACAGAACGACGTGTGCCAGATGGATATCTCTTTTTTGAATAGATCCGTCGTAGTAAACCTTAAATTAGATATCAAAAAAAATCAAACCGATCGGACGAACGCCAAGAAAGTTTTATCGAAATAAATCGGAGCTCAATAATTATCCAACCGCACGTTACGATTTGGACGCGATTATAATGTGGAGCTCATTGTTGTGTACTGAATTTGTAAACCAGATTTATGTCACTGTAATCAAATTTCCAGACGGTGTGTTCGCACGTGAATAAAGTTCAGTAAACTTGTCCAGAAAGTCCTGAGCATTGGTTTAACAGCATGACATTGATTTTATTTTTGAGGCAGATGAAGAACTCATAGTAATGCATTCGCCGACTCAGTATTAGTCGGCTGCTCCAGTTTTTTCTCTCTCACGCTTATGTCTTTGACGGTGGCGAAATCATTCGGGAACATAAATATTCGTGCGCCTTATGTCGTATACAGCTGAAATACGAATTTCAGGATCTGTATTTTGCTGCATTGGTATCACGCCTTCATTTCGTCTGTGTGGAATGACATTTTGAGAGGAGGAGGCTGTTGCGATTCCTTTTTTAGATTAATGCGCGTAACATGAGTCATTTTTATGGCGTTTGGAACTAGAATTTCACGTGAAAATCTTCATTCACTCAATCGTGTTGCAGCCGTTTACTGGATTCCTATTTGATAGAACTGGGTACATCATAACGACGAATTTGTCGTTCTTCAAACAGAACTTCGTGAAAAATCCGTGCAGCGGAATTGTTTACAGCCAAGCGGGATGGGGCGAGAAAAATATATGCTACATCTTGTATAGACGTTAGCACTACACGCAGTAATATGTGTGAGTTCGCACGAGGTGAGGTGGGGTGTCTAAATACTCGGATCAACGACCTAGGTGAGATAGTGTTATCTAAGGCTAGTCAAAAATCATTCCAAATTTTCCGGCCATCTGCGTCGCGTTGCATTAGAGACAGTGACGTTGATTCGCGGGTAACACTGTTTGTAGGAGATAATTGGAAACGATAACTTATTTCCGTTGATGAAATCGGTCTGAAGCGATTTCAAGTTGATAAGACACATTAAGTAAAAAGCACAGCCACTAATTTTGATACGAAAGCATAGCGATAGCTTCAACTGAATGCATAATCCGAAAGAGCTTTCCGAAAGCCGAATGAAATGTCCACATTATTTTATCATCCCGGACTAATAACAGGAGTTCACCGTAGCTGTTGATGTAAGTTAATTTGCGATTGGAGCAGTTTTGCCGCTGTCCGCGGGAATTTATAAATGCACTAGCAGACTATAAACAAAGAGAGAGTGATTATGCTCAATACCACAGAATGAATGTCTTAAAACCGTTTGAAATCTTGAGAAATAGATTGCCTATTTACTCGCTATATACTTATGCGTAAAATCAGACCGCAAGCTCCTGACATGGCTGGTGACAAAAATAATATAGATGAAAATTGACACGATAGGCACACCAATTACAGGAATGTACCTTCTCCGATGTACACATAAATGCCGGTTGCGTTGTCACGTCCAACGATAGAGAAAAATGACATACCAACAATGACAGGCACACTACACTCAGTGCTGCCGCTTAATTGTTGTATAGTCCGCTAACATTATGGGAAAGAATTCCCATAGGATGTTTTGTATCACGCTTGGAACGTAATGAAGCCGAAGGCATATTCTTTGGAGAAAGGGGTTACTAGGTAAAGTGAACAGATTACGTAGAATGGAAGTGATAATAATGATTTTTATAAGATTCGGCGAAGTCTTGAGTCTAGTGAATGTAACATTCCTCGCCGAAACTTTAAGGCCATACTTGCTTTTAATCAGAAATGATGACCAACACACTACTCCAAACCGTGTTACTGAACTACCGAAGCGATGTCCATTTTAGTCACGGATGGCTTGCACTGGTGAAGATTTCATGAATAAAATTCGTCGCTGTCAGGAATCAAGAGAGGAGAGAAAAGGAACACCACTGATAGTTGAAGTGGCACAAACACAGGCCCTTGCGTACATCACAACGCACCAATGGAGAGGACACTCCATTCCGCTTCTACGGAAAATAACACGGGAAGCAGCAGATACCGGTTAAAAGCTATGGCTCGACTGGCGTAGAGCTAAGCGCCTGGGGCTGCTTTCGACAGTGGGAGAGACTTCCAGGTCTCATTGGACGGCTACCGCCCGCCTCAAGCTGGGCAGCCCCCAGTCAATAAGGTGCCGTCTCGCCACGGTCTGCTATCCTCATTGGGTGCATGGGGATTAGGAATCAACCGACAAGCAGACTGTATTTTTCCGCACCAGCGAATCGAAATACCAAACAACAAATGTCAGTTCTGAAACTTGGAACCTAGAACGTCCGGTCCATGCTTCTAGGATTTCATGACGACGTCTCGAATATCAGAGGCGTTAGAAAGTCCGCCTTGATTAATGGGTTTTGGTGATGGTGTCGTAAAACAATGCTTTGTACGTTTAACCAATTACGAGTTCGAATTCTTAGTTTAAATTCGGTGTTTTTCTTGAGTTCGTGACGACAAACTAGGTGCTCACTTTGACTAAAATCTTGATATGAAATAGTAGCTATACCCAGAACTTATGTAAGTTGCAGTTTTCCGTTTAAAAGTTAATCGTGCTTTTAAGATAATCAATTATAGCCATAATGTTCAAAGTAATTCAAAGTAATTCAAAGTTTTAATGGTCCAAAAAGCAAATACTTTACAGTAACCACAGATTAAAAATATAGGGAATTCATAAAAACAACACAAATGTTTGATACACATGGAAAGTCAGCACGTGTATTCAGGTGCAAGGTTGGGTTTGGTCAACATATACTTGTCAAGTTCAGCCTTGAACATGTTCCGGCTTGTTGCGCAAATGATTTGTGGGGGCAGGGAGTTCCATAGAAAACAGACTCTGACAGCAAAGAAAAACCTTCGACAGTTTGATCTGGAGTGTGGAATAATTAACTTATATCTATGCGATCTGCTACCATGTGCTTCTTGCCGATGAAACAGATGTTCAAGTGGGTGATCCATTGTATGCAGAATGTTAAAAAGCAGGATCAAGTCACCCCTGAGACAACGGTACGAAAAGTCAAAGAGGTTTAGTGTTGAAATCCGCTCCACGTATAGTCTGTTGTATAGCCCGGTCCCCAGTTTTGTAGCGCGGTGGTATACCCAATGCAGCAACAACAGAACAGTGCCCAAGTCTTTCTCTTCAGTGACCCATGAAAGTTGCCGAGATCCCAGAGAGTATGTGATTCTGCTGGGTACGATTTCAGGTACATCATTCGCGTACACGAGGAAGAGTATTGGCCCCAAGACTGAGCCTTAAAGTACGCCACTTGTAACATCTACTGGGCTGGATAGTGCCTCATCAACTCTGACCCTTATAACTCTACCAGTCAAGTAATCCTTTATCCAGGCCAATAGTCTGCCGCATACCCCGAGCTGCTCCAATTTTTGTAGCAGTATGCTGTGGTTAACACGATCAAAAGCTTTAGACATGTCCAAGTAACACGCATGGATAGGGCATCCATCGTTCACGGCTCGAGTCCAATTATCAAGAGTTATGAGAAGATTGGTGAGACAGGAGTGTCTTGTCCTGAATCCGTGCTGTGCGATGGAAAGAAGCTTATTTTGTTCCAAGTGTTTGATAAGTTCGTCGGCCACAAGTCGTTCGAGAACTTTAGAGACCACTGGCAACAACGTGACTGGTCTGTAGTTAGACGCATCAGATCGGTTCCCTCCTTTGTATATCGGAGTGATTAGTCCACATTTTCAGTCATTAGCAACCGTGCTACAACTCAAGAACAGGTTGAAAAGGTCAGAGAGTGGTGAGAATAGATCACGGCGCATTGTTTTAGGAGGAACGGTGTTATTTCATCAACACCCCAGGACACTCTCGGGGTTCAAAGCGATTTAGTGTATTGTGTTAATTTGTGATCTGAAAGCAGGCATATCATAGCATGAGCGCTCGTTAGGTTGGAACTCTCTAAAGAGTCAAATTGGAAAAACGAGTTCGTTAGCTGCTTAGCTGCTTCGATCAGCAGGGATTTAGATCCAGTCATAGTAAGTACAGCGGAAACGCCTGGCTTTACCCTGGCCTTTCTGTTCACGATCTGGAAGAGAGCTTCGTGTTTCGTTCAATTCTATCCATCAGATTGGTTTGATACTCTTCTTTATCCTCCTGGACAAGCTTAGTAACATTGTTGCTCAACATACGGTAGGATTCCCAGGATTCAGGTGTTGCCTGCAGTATGTAGCTTCTCCACGCACAGTTTCTTACCTGTATCCATTTCCGTGTTCAACTTGGAACACGAATTTGAATCGTTTGTTAAGTTTTTTCAAACATATTTAGAGTGGAGTCTTTTTTTCGTAGATTTTATCGAGCATCGATGACAAGATTTGTTGGACAACAATGGTGATCGGTGCCCAGTCGGTGAATTCTTGTAGCGCTATTGAAAATGCAACCGTATCGACTTTTCTTATCATTTTCTGAGCGTCACTAGCTCTTTTCGCTTCAGATATCTAGGTCGGAAACCAATGGACTACGTGATCACTCTTCCAAGTGGTGCTTCATACTGGATATCCTCGGATGACATTTCCTAGCGTCAGAACAAGCTAGAGTATGGACGTTGTTGTTTGTGCTTTTGTGAAGCGAGTGTGCTGAGTATATGGTTTAAATAAATGAATTCGTTGAACATTTAGAGAATAGAGTATCAAGAGAATCATCGGTGGATCTCGCGTTTTAGTAAAACTCGGGAGATTAAAGTCACCCAGATAATGACGTTGTTTTGATATTGGAAAACACCAGCTGAAGTTTTCTCAATTAAACTAGCATTCTATGCTCGTCTGCTGACGGTTGGTCGGTAAATCATATAAAAACATACAGTTTCATTATTTTGCTAATTTAAGTGAACACCACAACTGGTGTTGATCATATAAAATAGCAACATCTCCTTCACGATCCATACGATCACGATGTAAAAGAAACGTTTGGTATGGAAATTTCCTCCTTAGATAATTGCTGATTTAACCAGGTTTCCGTGATGGCTATCAGAGTGTTGAATATTTTTCACGAGCCTCGATTAGCATTTGTCAACCATTGTGCGTTTGTGTACATACATTTGATATTGATATTTGATCTGGATAAATAAAATGTTGGATGGATGTGTATTTGAGCAGATTAAGTTGAGTGTGGGTCAAAGCTGTGGGGCGCGTGTTAGTGGGTAATACATCTCCGGCGCCATGAGTCGGTTCGATTTATGGATAAGGATTCCCGGCATCCGCCAGCATGCTCAGTACCAACAGGTAGGTAACTTCCACGATAAGGTCGGTTGTCAGGTATTACTGATAATTTGATCTGTCGTGTAAGGTCTGTATTGGTACTGGTCCAATGTTATTCACCGGTGTCACCATAATGAGGTGGACAATTCGATAACTGATGTGGGACTTCTTCGCCATTTTCTAATTTCATTTTCTAATTGCATTCGTATGGTGCTGTCTAGGCCTGGTAATCTGACCCTATTTTGGCCACGTACAATACTTATTATGCGGCACTTTGCCTGGATCAGGCTTGTGTGCATTCATACATATCACTTTTTCTTAACTGTTTGGAGAACTTAATTTAATTTCTGAAAATTCGTGTACACGAATAAAGTCACTTTCTTCGTCCAGGTTAATCCTGTGCCGAGTTCAGATAAATGCTTTTTCCGTTCATTGAATGGAGACAAGGAATCAAAAATTAAATTTATCAATCACCAATTTAGATCTTCGCGTTTGGTTTAAAATTAATTTTTCGCAGAGATTAGTCTATAACGTGTCGGTTATTTATTGCTTTCTTATAATTATACTTCAGGCTCGAATAAATGTTGCAATGTTTTCGCAATGAATTTTCCGAAAACAATCTATGCCTGTACATGAGTGCTCTACCTCTTATTTTCCATTTACATTTTGCACCATAAAAGTCTGTACACTCGAAACTCGCGTCCCCATAAGTTTATGCTGGTGGAATCCGTTTTCGTCTAAACTATAGAAGCCATATTCGTTAGCAAAGAAATTTGAGTGCAACCGGTTAGAGCAGTTTTTGGGTAACGTTTCACTTCTGACACAGAAGCTTCGCCAGGCCAAGTGGGTGATAGTCAGGACAGGGAACATGATTAAGTAGGAGTCAACCCACCACCACTTATTTGAGCTTACCGTTAAACAGCCTATAGTACACCTACAGTGTGTCACGTCTCGTGGGAATGACCAGGATCAGTGGTCGATTTTCCTTCTAGTGTGTATCCACGTCAAACTAATACAAGTGAACACGTTCAAGGTCAGTTGACACAGCGGCCTACGCGCGTAAAAGTACATAACTAACGGGGCTAAGGCTATTTTTGAAGAAAAACAAAAATCTAATTAACTAGTAGGTATAAGGTGAATAAAACTATTTACTTTAGCATCAGTACCGAGCGCCA
>JACCGJ010001598.1:10867-57636 GCA_013407085.1 Atriophallophorus winterbourni
TTTGACCCGCGAAAAACGACAATGATTAAGTTGACAATTTCGCTATCTCGATTCGTTGAAACTATTTCTCTCCATGGAACTACTCGATGCGAATGATTTTACTTGCAAATGGAATAGTTGATGTTTGTCTGAACTATCGTTCTACTGGTCTGTCACCTAATAATAGCCACATGTGGTTTTTTCTTTCTTTCATCTCGGTGTCTGTGTTTAGTCGTCCACATCAGTGGTTCCCAATCGTTTTACATTGCGGCACATTATTGAGCTCTTTAAATTTTCACCTAGAACGTCAGTAATCATTCCGCGGCACCGTTGTTGAGATCCACTGATATGATGCATGAATACGCTAACGAATCCGCATGAGAGAAACGTTTAAAATTGAAGAAATTTTAAATTCCAATTTCAGCGCGCTGGCGCATACTAAAGAAATTGAATGTCTTTATTAAACAAAATGAAATAGAATGTCTTCTACCTTTTATCTCTTCGTGACACATTAGTAATTATTCTACGGCACACTAATATGCCGCGACACTGTGTTTGGGACCCAGTGGTGTACAGGCTGAGGTCCCGCCGTTCCCCGTCTATTTAGAATTTCATAGTGTCATTAATTGATAGGAATATGTTTGGGACCGATCGTGTGCAATCGGTTAAAACAGTTTTTGGCCAACGTTTTACCTCTGACACAGAAGCTTCGTCAGACCAAGGGTGATAGCGAAGACTGGGAACACGACTAAGTAACAGTAGGTAGAAACAGAGGTGGTGGATTGATTGCTACTTAGTCATCTTCCATTGTCGTGCGGTACTGCGTGCTGTGCGGCTAGCACCGTGCTAAATTGATTGGCCAGAGTTATTGAGCTGCATACTGAAACAGGCTGGAGTCTCGCTACCATTTCCTGTTCTTTTTCTTCCTCATCTCTGTCTAGGCCTGGGCAACCTGACAGTATCTTAGCCCACGTGCAGTCTCTGACTGTGCGGCACTGTGCCTGGATCAGACTTGTGCTTTCATGCATACATACATTGTCTTGATTATAACTCTTGGTCTGACGAAGCTTCTGTGTCAGAAGTGAAACGTGACCAAAATCCTGCGCTAACCGATTCCATACATTGTATGGCAGTTAATCACTCGGTACTTGCGGTCGGTGTAATACTGTCCATAATGGGAATGATTCCCAAAATTATCAAGTTCTAAAATTGATAGGAATATGTTTGGGACCGATCGTGTGTTCACACTGCAGGGAAATTTGAGTACAATCCGTTAAAGCAATTATAGGATAACGTTTCGCTTCTGACACCGAATCTTCATCAGATTAAGGGTGATAATCAAGACAGGGAACAAAACTAATTAACATTACACCCACCGCCTCTGTTTGAACTTACCCCCAAGCAGCCTGTAGTAAACTACCATTTCACTACTGTTTCAAGACTTGCGGACCCTGATCTTACTTTCCGGAGACGAAAGCGGTCGTAGTGTGTGTGTGTCTGTGATGGATATGCGTGCACTACGGATTTTTTGCGCAAAGTTTCTTTCGTTGTGCGTTCCGCTTCTTATATATTAACTACCAGCATTTTAATGGTTTAAAATAGAAAACTTCACTATCACGACCTCTGTATTACGTAAGAAGTGTTGTCACTTGCAATGAAAGGCAGTTGTGGAAACCTTTTGTTGCGAGAATTGTATCCGTTTTACGTTTTGTGTCAATATGACAATTGGGAGGCATTTTCGCTGACGAAATACCATATCACCATGCACTTGCGTCGACAGATCCAACCGCTTCTTGTGGCCAAAAGGTTCTTACATTTCTTATCCGTTCTAACCGCCATGTTAATTATCTTTCTCTGCCCGTTTAATGAGTTGTTTCATTAGGTCAGTTTCAAATTAACTGTTGCACGAAACAGCCGTTCGCCTCAGCGCCAATTCTGGGGCTTGTCAGAAAGCAAGGAAACTGTGAAAAGTTGTTTTGTGTTCTGTTCTGTTTCGTTTCGTTTCGTTTCGATCTGGCAGTTGGATAGAATTTTCGAAATATTGTACCATTGTATCGTCACCGCGTTCTTGTGTCGACAAATCCATCAATTTCTCTGATCAATAGTTTCACGTATTTCGTATTTCTTTTAACCATCATGTGAGTTCATTCCTATTCTTTTCGTTTTCTCAGTATTCGATTAGTTTTTAGCATCGTTTATGCATTAAACAGCGGTGTGCACATGCGCACTCTCGGGAGATGATTTCTTTTTATGATGACTTCAATCGACAGTTTGAGCTTCAACTTTAGCAGCTAACATGTTTACTTACTTGATGATCCTCAACGATACGCCTGCTTTCCTCTACCCTTGACCACATTTGTGCCACTTGTTGAAATATTCACCACACCTGAAAAGAAAGTCTGCAGTGAATCGGTTAAAGCCTGTGTGTTAGAAGCGAAACAACACCAAACTGCTATAACCCCGATTTATCGCAAACTTTTATCATGACTGTGGATTCCCGATTGGTCTAAAATATATATTTCAATATCTTGCTTATTCACAGCACCCTTTTATCGCGAACGTGACGGATGACTATCGGAAGCAAATCGAGATGCTCATCTGTGAGGCCAAAGCAGATGTCATCGATGTTGTCGAGGAAGTTGACCCCGGTGATGTGGTGAGTGTGTCGCTTCTTAGTATTAGTAGTTCCCTCGTTCGTGCTAATTGAGTAGCAGTCACAGATCCCATGTGAATGTTGATATTGAACCCCTTCAAGTATTCGCCGTTTTTACCATCAGTCGATTAGAATCCAGTCCACTATGATGCTGGACAGGTAAGGCTGTGCAAAATTTATTGACCACTGATACTGAGCTCCATGCGGAAATACTCTGGAGTCTCACTATCTATCCTCTGATTCCATACATCCTCCATCAGAAGCTTAGCGAGTTCATTTTCAATACGATTTAGTCTATCTCGCAGTGCCCCATATGTTGGTATTTATATATTCCTAAATCCTAGTGGAGGTTAGACGACACACCTTAGCGTTCAGTGTACGGATAATCCAGAATATCCGGGTATAATACTCATCCACAACACTTGCTTGGATACATCCTTCATTCTAGATGTGGACGCCTCAGCGCAGTGTCTGTGTTGAGTTTTTCACAAATCATTTAACCTTATTGGTTCCACCTTTCCATGGATGTGCATTCGTATTGTAATTCTGTACTGTTCAGCTAACATCGCGTTAAATTCATTTACCACGCTGGAGTCTCACCACTATTTTGCGTGTAATTTTTCAAATTTGTCTATGACTGTGTGGCACTTTGCCTCGCTCTGGATTGCGATTTCATACATACATACATCATCATCATCATCATGAAGCACAAGTCTGGAGCCAGACAAAGTGCCAAGCAATATGAAGCAGGAAAAGCAGATAAGCAAGCGCGTGGAAAAGGGAAAGCAGGCAAGCGGAATACGCAAAAGCAAATGCACAAAAAAGCAGCTTGTTTTTGTAGTTTCACTGCATGCGATTTTTTGGTTTTTTTGTTTTGTTTTTGTTTTTTTGTTTTTTATGTAAAATAATACCGAATAAAAAAATTATGACACACATAATAAAATACACTGGCGCCACTGACTTCGGTTTGTAGCCATATCGCGTAAGGTTTCCAGCCAACTATTAGGTGGAGCTTTTGGACCCCACCCAGGCAAACGAATACGCCCAACTGAGCCTAGCGCTACGGTGAGTTTCTTCATCCCAACGCGCCACGTCATGGACTGGCCACCCGATCTTTTCTCCCAGCTTCTGTCAGGCTCTGCGAATAAGGCGCGGTACGGTAAACGGTGAGTAGGCATTCTTAATACATGTCCCAACCATCGCAAGCGAGCAAGCATCAGCATTTCTCTCAGTCCGTGGCCACCTGGTCCTAACACCCGCTTGCAGACATCTATATTTGTAACACGATGCTGCCACCGAATGCGAGCAATTCTACGCAGGCAACGGGTATCAAAAACAGAAAGCCGACGGACATCTTCCGCTCGGATAGACCAGGTTTCGCAGCCATAAAGGAGTGTAGCACGCACCACTGCGTTGTACACTCGGCCTTTAGTATGGAGTGAAACATCGCGTCGACGCCACAGGTGGCGAAGGTTAGCAAACGCTGCACCCGCTTTGCGAACACGATGTGAGATCTCGTCCTCGACACAACCTCCAGCGGAGATACAACTGCCAAGGTAAACAAAGCTGTCGACCAATTCAAGATTGACATCGCACACAGTTAGGTTTGGAAGAGAGCCGCTCCAATCCTGGGTAAGTGTTTTACACTTGTTAGGCGCAAAGCACATGCCATACCTTGAAGCTTCAAGTGCCAGGCGGTCCAGGGCTTGTTGCATTATATGAGGGTCATCTCCCAGAAGTGCGATGTCATCGGCATACTCTAGATCGGTCGCTCGCTCACCCGGCAGAAGTTCAACACCTGTGCCCACCAGGCCAGCTAAAGCTTTTCTCAGGACATCGTCGATCGCGAAGTTAAAAAGGAACGGCGAGATAGGGCAGCCCTGCCGCACCCCGCTGGAGATATTGAACGAGGACGACAATTGTCCGTACGCTCGAACCCTGCCCGAAGTTTGGCAATATAATGCTTTCAAGATCCAAACATACTTCTCGGGCACTCCATGTCTCAGTAGACAGTTCCAAAGACTTTCACGATCGATTGAATCGAATGCCGCTCGGATGTCAAGGAATACCACGATAGTTGGTTTACGAAAAGTGTGGCGTTGCTCCAGTAACTGACGGAGTGTGAAAATTTGATCTATGCACCCTCGGCCGGCACGAAACCCAGTTTGCTCCTCACGGATTTGCTCTTCCCGTTTGGTACTCAATCGGTGAAGCAGAATGGACGCCAGTATTTTAGGAGCTACTGAAATGAGACTGATACCCCGATGATTTTCACAGGAATCGCGCCGTCCCTTTTTGAAAATAGGAGCAATTATTGATTCTCTCCAAGGGATCGGAACGCGTTCCTCAGCCCATATGTTGGCGAACAGCGCTTGAAGTTCGCGAACTAAAGCGAAACCGCCATCTTTGAACAATGACGGAAGCAAAGCATCAGCACCTGATGCCCGATGGCGCTTAAGGCTCCGGACTACACTGTAAATCTCTGATTGAGTCGGAGCCTCAAGAGAAATCGACCATGGGGTACAGTGTTCCGTATTCTCGAAATCAGTGGGTGCAGAAGGCCAGTTAAACTGTGCTTCAAAATGTTCTGCCCATCGCTCCATGCGTCTGTGCATGTTAAAAACTGGCAAACCATCTGCTTCACGTATCAACTCACTGATGCCTGGTCGCCCGCTTCCAGTTGTTCTGATGAGTTGGAACAATTTTCTGAAATTGCCTACAGCTGCCGCAGATTCCATTTCCGTAGCCTTAGAACTCCACCAACTTTCCCTGTCGGTTCTCAAACTGGCAACCAGTTTACGTTTAATAAGCCTTCGTGACGCATCATGTATGCTATCAGCAGAAAGCAACCGACGTTGGTCCATTAATTGGAGAGAATTCGCAGAAACCCAGTGCTGAGCTACACGGGAAGTCAACCCACAACTATCCAACGCGGCTGTTTCCAAGGAGGTTTGAATCCCACTCCATTGGTCATCGATACTATTTTGGGGAACTGTAGACAGATGCAGACTCAAATTGGCCTGAAACCCTCGGAGAACCGGGAGATCGTTAAGCCTAGCAACATTCAACTGCCTTGCAACATTTCTACGTTTCCCACCAAAACGCATCGAGAGCTTAGCACAGACTAACGCATGATCGGACTCTAGACAGGTGCCCCAGTAGGAGCGGCAATCTTGCACACTCCCTCGCCAGGAGTAGCTGATAGCAATATGGTCAATTTGCGTGAACAAGGCCGCCGATGGAGATCTCCAAGTGGAGCAGTGGCGCTTCGAATGGCGGAAGTTAGTGCTGGCAAGGTACAGTCTGTGCTCTGAGCACAAGTTAAGCAATCTTTCGCCGTTGTCATTACGATGACAATCGAGACCAAATCGTCCACCCACGAAATGCTCGTTTAAGGATAGACGGCCAACACGTGCATTCATGTCTCCAGCTAGGACAACGATGTCACTCCTCGATGCAAGTCTAATGAGTTCTTGTAATCTTCCATAAAACTCATCCTTGTCACGTTCAGAGCTACAATTAGTCGGTGCATAGGCAGCAACCACAAACAGGTCGCGGGATTGGTTGCGAAATCGGCCTTTTTTGCACGAACCCTGTAGTCTTACTGCACAAAGGCGACTGTCGACTGGGATCCAGTCTAACAGTGCGACCTCAGCTCGCTCACTCAAGACGATTCCGACACCAGCTTGACCAGATACCATGGCATCGTCATCAGTGGACAAACGTAGATAGTGTGACTTACGTAAGTTCGAAGGGTTAGACAATCGTGTAACTGAGCTAGAGTTATGCATGCGTGTTTCCGACAAACAGCACACATCGACGTCGAGGCTATCAAGCGTGCGAGCCAAGGCTGCCTGCTGTCCGATGCTAGCTAAAGTCCGTACATTAAACGCAGCTAATTTGAATGGTACGCGTGGGCGGAAGAACGCTCTGGAGGCATTCGAAGCAGGCAAAATATTCGAAGTAGCTGAATTTGGAAACCTCGATGAACAAGCTGCACTTCTGTCAGGGCTAACCAAAGAACCACAAAACGGAAAACAGTTATTAAAAAAGTTTGCATGCAGTGTGAGATCATGTAAAGCATTTTGAGCAGAGAGCAAAGAGCTTGAGAGCAGAGAGCGTGAGAGCACGGGATCTGTCATTTTTACCTTTATTTTCATAATTGCTTGTGGGCGTGATACTACCCGGTTGCCCAGGCCGAAGTAGGGGGTTAGCTTAGGGGGCCCCACCCGGAGCCTTTGGCTAAAAAGCCTGAACCACAAGGCAGTGGCTTGAGACTGAGTTTGTCTGACCTCTATCCATCGACCTTCCTGATATGAGTAGCTCTGCTGGCACCAAAAGGCACCACCCAGTATAGCTCAATGGGTCATGAAGGTACACAAACCATCGCACCACGTTAAGGTCCAGTCTCAGCGCGACGGCAGTCTCAGCGCGACATACATACATACATACATACATACATACACAATTCCACCCCTATTTAAGATTTTTTTCTCTCAGTGCTCTGTGGCAGTCGAGTACTTTGATGTAGTACTGGCCATTATGATGGTGAGGTTCTATTTTAATTCGCTTGTTCGGAATGAATTTTGTTCTTTTGGAGTATTTTTCATCCATTTTTTATTTCCCCTTCTGCATCCGATATCGCTTGCCCACGAACAATCTCATCAACTGTGACGCGCAGTTCAGCCTAGATATTCTTCTCGAATGACCACTGTCCTATTCGTTCACGGTTTATTTTCACATGACTGTTGTCATTTGTTACAGCCCGAGGGAATGGTGGACGAACCAGATAAAAACGTGCTCATTTTACCGGATCAAACCAAGATCGAAATTCCTGTCGAGTTACCAGAAGAGGAGGAAGATGGCCTTGAGCTCGACATTACCGACGCTACCACCAGTTCGGGTGACCAACCTGTGATCGCATCACCGTCCAAACCAAACAAGGTTCGTTTCAGACTGATATTATTTGGTAAAATATACTTTTCAAATTTCTCCCCATCTAATCCTCACAGTCAATACTTCGTAAGCTAGGTGCCAACACGTTATCCGATACTCTCACATCTCAACAGATCCTGCAAACTCTGTACTAACGATGACTAGCCACTAACCTTAGTGTCTGCGTGGTTTTGGGGAGTCAAACACTATGCTAGCCAACATACACTGACAACATGCACAGAGCCGCCTGACCCCAGCTGAAAATTCCACACACACACACTTTTTTGAGAATATTTTAGACTGGCGTCAAACTTGTGTGCGAACGATCGTCTGTTTTCTATCCCATTACACTATCTTCCGTAGAACTAACATTGTCAAGAGCGTATATCGATGAAAACGGTAATTGATCTAATTCTATTTCCTCTCTCATATCTGTCTAGGCCTGGGCAAACTGACAGTATCTTAACCCACGTGCAGTCTCTGACTGTGCGGCACTTTGACTGGATCAGGCTTGTGCTTTCGTGCCAATTGGATCGAGTGGGACGAGGTCACATTGCTCGTTCCATCATAACGTTGATTCCACTGTCGATACACACCCCGAGAACAATCAATCCAACGTTAACCTCGTTCACCCTTGAAGGGAACTTCTACTGGGCATTTGCATTCAGTGTGCAACTAACTGGATCACACACACACACTGATCATTTTCAGACGCATTTTCTAATCATAATGGGATCCACTGCCTGTCACTTTTGATTGGCTAGTTCATGCTGTCCGTTTCCCTCAGATCCCTATCCTCGTTGGATTTGTTCGACTACCCTGTCGGACGGCTGATATCCTTCACTTGTTCCTGTTCCGAGACAGATTGTCACACGAACCATTCTCTTGAATTCACAAGTGACCTGAATTCTTGAGGCTTTGCGATTTCTGTCGTGAGCCTTTTTACTTTTGCGTTGAACCGGTGGTTGGTGTTCTGTATGTCGTTGGAGAGCTCTTGGTTGGCGCTGCTCTTATCTAGTATACGATCACGTTCCTGCTTCTCTCAACCGATAGAGGGATAATAAACTGCTCTTCGTCTGGAGCCACCGCTACTTGCCGATTGCACACAACCCAAGCAGGAGCTCACTCTACGATCCCGTGCAATCGCATACACTTTACTAACTGGACATCACTGTGGCAGTCGAGTACTTTGATGTAGTACTGGCCATTATGATGGTGAGGTTCTATTTTAATTCGCTTGTTCGGAATGAATTTTGTTCTTTTGGAGTATTTTTCATCCATTTTTTATTTCCCCTTCTGCATCCGATATCGCTTGCCCACGAACAATCTCATCAACTGTGACGCGCAGTTCAGCCTAGATATTCTTCTCGAATGACCACTGTCCTATTCGTTCACGGTTTATTTTCACATGACTGTTGTCATTTGTTACAGCCCGAGGGAATGGTGGACGAACCAGATAAAAACGTGCTCATTTTACCGGATCAAACCAAGATCGAAATTCCTGTCGAGTTACCAGAAGATGAGGACGATAGCCTTGAGCTCGACATTACCGCCGCTACCACCAGTTCGGGTGACCAACCTGTGATCGCATCACCGTCCAAACCAAACAAGGTTCGTTTCAGACTGATATTATTTGGTAAAATATACTTTTCAAATTCCTGTATGTCGTTGGAGAGCTCGTGGTTGGCGCTGCTCTTATCTAGTATAAGATCAGGTTCCTGCTTCTCTCAACCGATAGAGGGATAGTAAACTGCTCTTCGTCTGGAGCCACCGCTACTTGCCGATTGCACACAACACAAGCTGGAGCTCACTCTACGATCCCGTGCAATCGCATACACTTTACTAACTAGACATCACTCACTTTTCGCATATACTACTACATTTGTTTGTTCAATTTTCCTGTGAAATAGTCTCACATCGATTCCAATACCTGAATCAAAACATCAATGTTGCGTTTATTTTTGGCTAGGTTGGGTTGCCTTTCATGCGTGAATTCTGTCGGAATTTTTCTCACTTCCGACTGTGCAGCTCTTTGCTCTACTAATGTGACGATAGAATTCCTTTGGTGATCGATTGCTTAGTTTTTAAGCGCGCTGTTGTGAACTTACGTGAGAGTGCGGTCACATCCATGACAACCGTTAAAATTTGCTTCAAAAAATCGCAACGCTCTGTGCTTTGCTGATTTATTCTGGTAATCGTCAACGCAGGGTCTTAAATAGCGCTATATCCTACAAAAGATTATTACAACTAAGTGTGATTGTCAGCTTCAATGCTTTTTTCGTTCGCCCCGATCGGTTGTCCTAACAAGTCCATAAATATTCGTTAGATCTCCTCTCCAGTAAATAATTATTCTTAAGTCCACTTTGGCGTAAATCTCGTGGTGGCCAAACCGCCACATGGCATAAGCAGTTAAAAACCCTTACTAGTAACCTTTCCAAAGTCGGCGCAGCGCGTCTTCCAGGCTGGTGTCCCCGCGATCAGATATCACAATGGCTAGTTGCGCTTCAGGATATGTCCAGAAACCGTGTTCAATGGCGGTCTTGCACTAAGCATCTTCTTGGAGTGTTTGCTTAACCTTATATGTTGTTAAGCGGAGTGACGAGAAAAGCTTATTGTGATGCATGGCCGTGAAAGCCACAAGGAAGCTGCCATGCTGATGTCGCTCTACTCGTTCACGAAACTTGTTTGAATACATGTTCCATTCGAGGTGTAGTCACCTCTACCCCGTTTGTTTGTGCTTACTCTTTTATAGAATCCGTAGCTATTTAAGTCCAACTCTTCCTCATCTTTTAGGATTTTACTTTTTCATGGTTGTGTGGCAGTTAAGCATTCGGTACGCGCTACCGGTGTAATGCTGTCTGTGATGATGATGATGAAGTCCACTTTTTCCTTTACCCACACATTCCAATTCTAGAGATCACTACGGCCCATTTGACTTTGCTGAAAATTCGTGAACACGAATAAAGTCATTCTTCTTCTTCTTATAATGTTATCTTCCCTATTTTCAAACTTTACGCTAAGATTCTGCAAGCCGGGGAGGAGCAAATACAGCTCCTGGCTGCTGAACGCAGATCACACCGCCGGCGTGCAACTGATGCAATACAACAGAGTTCTGACTATCGTTGCAAGCGCTGCGGGAGATATTGTTCCTCCCGAATCGGACTGTTTAGTCATTCAAAAAGTTGCAAAACATGAAATTCATGCGATGTGATGTACATCAATGGTCGACATCGACCGACGGAGGCCAACAACAACAACAACGCTAAGAATTCAATAAGTTTGATGTATTGATGTATTAAAATGAACACCTCTCCCCTCAGAAACCGTACTCTCACAATATTGCTACTGCGTCCAATCAGACAGCAGCAACGGAGAGAGCACATACACATTCATCCATGGCATGAAGTTACTATGCGTACACTCGACTCGTGCTTAGACTACGGGCGAACTGTAACGGTACCAGCTGGTGGCCATTCGCTGACGGCGGTGAATGCGATTGCTTCAATGCGGCGTCAGAATGAACTGAGTGGCACTTGATTACTGGCGGTGATTGATTCGACTCACCGAAAACTTACCAATTGCATGCCCACGAAAAACTTGGCACACTTTTCGAAGTCGATTCAGTTATTCAAGCGATTTATCGATGAAACATGTTTTCCGTGTTGTCGATTACATGTTTCCGCGTCGCTCATCGGCGACCTTTTAGAGCATTTGAACTTTGCTCTAATAGTGATTGTTTCACTAATTAGTTTGAGAATTGTGCGAAACGATTCTCTAATGTTTTAACAAAATCCATATTTGCATGCTTTTCCATCACACACACACACGAACTGTTTTCTGATGTTTGCACTCAATAGCTAGGGGCAGTACAATCGGGATCACATGGATAGAATTCTAAACTTCAAAGCTACTGTTTATTTTACGGTTAATAGCTCAAGTATGCGGTAATTCTTTCTCATATCTGTCTAGGCCCAGGCAACCTGATAGTATCTTAACCCACGTACAGTCTGTGACTGTGCAACACTTTGTCTGGATCAGCCTCGTGTTTCCATATAATTCTATCCAAGGCATCAACAAACGGTTTTATTACTTTTGGCTGTCAGAAACATCAAAATCATGAGTACGATATTCCACATATTTTTTGGATTTTTTTTCATTCTTCGCAGGAGTTACTCCACGAGCTCTCTGAGGAACTTGCTGATCAACTGATCGATGATGTTGTCCGTTCGGAGAAGCGACACCCTTCCGTGCCATCTTGTGTTTTCGAGGTGATGCGGGAATTGAGCGAACAGGTCGAAACGGTATCCGAGCCGTGCGCCACGTCAACCACCGATAGTGTTGAGCCATCCCCCAAGCAAGGCGCAGTAAGTTTCCGATTGTGTCTGTATCTGCGTTTACTGACATGCTGCATTGATGTAACACAGCATCATCTCTTGTCTGTAAACGTAATTTCATAAATATTCGTTATTATATTATTATTATTATTAAACAAGTCTTTACAGACGATGTGCCAACAAGTATACCATGAAGAGGGTACATGATGAAAGAAAAAAGTAGGTTCCATGGTTCTTGTTGAAGGCGACATACTACCCGGTTGCCAAGGCCGAAGTAGGGGGTTAGCTTAGGGGACCCCACCCGGAGCCTTTGACTCAAAAGTCCTCCCGCAAGGCAGCGGTTTTTTTCCTTCGCGTGAGCCGGGGACCATTTTGAAGCTTCTTGAGCCTCTCTTGAAGTGCCTCGGCGATTGTTCGAGTACGCCTCTCTAGCCTTTGCACGACCAGGTGCAACCTGCAAGGCAGCAGGGATTTTTCCTTAGGTTTCACTCCCGAAACCTTTCCCGCAATCGGGTATGCCGCAAGTCAGCGGAGGTTTGGAATCAGGGTTTTCCTTCCCCTAGCTGGACTGCCCTCCCAGGCTGACGAGCTCCATCTGCCCGGAATATATTCGTATTTGAAGTTGCTGTGTTGTTATCTGGTATCATGCGCGTTTCGTCCTTTACTAATTTTTTTCGCTACATAACTTTCTCTGTTCATGTTTACGATATTCCGCATTATTACATTCTCAACACAGTCTCGATAGCTGTGTAGTGGTTTAGTATCAATCCTGTGTACCAATGAGTTGCTCCTCTGGTTGCGATTAGACTCGTAGTACTTGATATTAATGATGACGTTTCCAACCAACTTGCCATACTATTTTATAGAACACGTTCGCGTGAATGATACTCTAAGCAACACAACTTCATCAAATATTATTGTCATTTCTTAACCGAGTTTGTGAAATATTTCTTCACGTGATGATTTGCTTCGTGGAATGAATAATTCGGTAGTTTTGGATAATGACCTTCCCAAATTCTGTACCACACAAGTGCTACACAAAGGGCTACCTCATATAAATTGTGAATGCGTCGCTTTGCTTCATTCTCTCACGAACGATTCAGACTATTCATCTCAATTTTGTCAACAGCCATTGTCACGTCGACACAGTGCTTATCGTACCATGACGCGGACTCGACGCTTCGTGGTCGATGGGAAGGAGATGACCTCCACCACCAGGCGAATCGTGCGGGCGATTCCCGAGGAGCAAAAAATACGCGACGACATGTTGTACGTTATTTACCACTTTTTGACGCAACTTTCACTAAAACACAAACCTTCGTTTCATCAAGCCATCACCTTGGGTTTTCTGCTTAAGCACGTTTCATTTAAACATCGTAACAATGTCCATGTGTTGCACTGGCACTCCACCACCCGTTTGCTACTGGTGGTACTCCTTTACGGGAAGCTGTGAAATTGCTTTCTGTGAATCAGAAAACCGTGACAAATCGAATCGGCCAAGTAAATCTGCGCACGTTATCCACACAGATGTTTAAACACCTCGGGCTTTTGTGAATGCTCGCATTCTCTGAACGGATGTAATCGCTTGACTTCGATTCCCTTTATGGATCGGTCATTCAGGCTTGATTGTGCCAACCTAATCAGCCACTAGGTTCATAGTTCGATGTTTTATACAACCCATAGCACGAATCCGGTAGCTGAACGTAGGCTACTTTCCAGTTACATTGAGTTTACTTATTCGCTGAGCTCCATGTTTGGCTTATGTTTTTTTTTGCAATTTCGGGAATGTGATAAGAGCCTACCCCACTGACATTTCGTCAGTCTATATGGTACCGTCTGGCTCCAAGCGCTTAATGTCATACTTGGTGCCTCCGCGACCTCGTATTGGAACACCGATTCATGCCAACAACTCCACTAACAGCCTGTTACGGTTGGTCAAACGTGCAACGATGCCTCGGGTGTTTACATTTTCTTTATCGAATGCGTTTCTCTGTTAGAGCCGTCGATGTTCTATCGCAATATATTTCACTCACTAATGTACTCATAGATTTACCATACTTTTTCTCTAACACACTTTAAATTTCGGTACGAGTGCCCATCGAATTAGTTGTGTGAGTTGGCATTCGAGCAACGCTAGGATTTCGATTGCGAGGTCAGACGACCAAAAGTACACCGGACTCCGGTTAAGGTCATTCGATCATGTGATGACCAAGCTTAGCCCATCTTGGATTGCACAATGACCCGTAGTTTAAGTCGCGTTGATTATACAGGCGAATTCCTGTATCGTGGTGGCGTTTGTTTTGTTGCTTGAATTCACTGTTGCCTTCTCCATTCACATTGTTTCCTATTTTTCTTAAGTTATTTACAGTTGGCGAGTTCTGTGTAATGTTAACAATGTGTTCACTGTATCTTACACATATCTTCATTAGATTTCAAGTGATATCGATTCAACCAATGCGTTTTTTGTAGTGAATGCCAGTGAATATATCAGGTTGATTGTATACGTAGGCAGCAACGTGAAAATGTAGGCTTCCCTCGGAACACGACCGTTGTTGATCTCATGGAGATGACTCGATCAGTGTTTGCGACGCTGTCGAGGTCAGAAGCGCCCGCTTTGTAGAACAGCCTTAACGCGCAATTTTGCATTTGTTACTCTGACCATCCACGTCCCTTTCAAGTTGCGATAAATGTCCCGTAAATGGAGAGTAATCATCCTATCCGGTCCTATGTTTGAGATCCAGTGAGTTTACGATTATCCCCGGCTCTTGTTAAAGCGAAACAAGAAGGCAAATGCTCTAAAAAATCCTCTGGTTGTCCTAAGTCTCTAGCAAGAGGTCATCCGCATTGACTTAACCGAGAAAGGTCAAGCGATCTTCTGGTTCAAGCTCACCTTGTCCAATATTTATTATGAAACATGACGCAGTCCCTAAATAAAAATGAGAAACCGGTTTCGCTCGCATTACAACGTCACCTGCATGCCCCATTCAATTCCACTGCCGTGTGTAGTCTCTAACTTTTAGTCCTCAGATCTTCAATTTACATAACCCCATTTCCTATTTGCGAATATTTGCTTTGCATGATTCGACCTAACGATTTGTACTGCCGTTTACCTTTAGAAATCAGCGTAAAGTGGAGCTCCGTGCATTCCGGGTGCTTGGTAAACGTGAAGCACATCAAAAGCGAGAGTTGGCTCAACGCGCCATGCAGCAGCGAGAAATGGTCAAAGCGAAAATAACCGCAGAGTTTATAGTGCGTTGCTGAACGCTTCCCTCTGGATATATTTTGTATATGAGACCTTTTTGAACGCGCTTTACACCTTCCACTTTTTTTTCTCATATCTTTCTAGGCTTGGGCAACCTGATAGTAATATCGCCCACGTGCAGTCTCTGACTGTGCGGCACTTTGCCTGGATCAGGTTGTGCTTTCATACCATACTGGCACAGTTTGGTTACATGATGTAAATTTAACAAGAACGAAATTATGATTGTAGGTTACTTATGTGATTGTGTTCATAGTTGCTTGCGTTCATGTAACATTATTTCGGATCGTGTTTTTAAACCAGCTATCGCGTATCGTAGCTTGGTCGTCTGTCGTATCATATAGGTTTGCCTCAAGCTCAAGTGCAGAGCCTCTATGGCAGCCGTTCATGTGTGAATTTTAAACCTGAACACCGAGAAAAAAACGCATTAGGACTTATCCATGTCTTTGATAATCGCTATCTCTCATCGTCGCTGGAGTTTCCTGGCATTATCAGATGTATAATTCAAATATCGCTAATAGTAACTTTGATACTCTTGTATATTTGCAAAACATTTCTTGTTTGGCGATGTATTATGAATAAAAAACCATGCTTTTATGTTTACAACTCTTAGCTCCAAACGATCTTTTGTCATCATGACCAGAATCTTATATGGCTCAAGCAAATGAAGCCATTTACACCTGGGTGTTATTGGAGCGGTCCCTCTTTCACGATCATAGATCGTAGTGACCGTTAACCATCATACATGTGGTTCAAAATCTTGTTCAGTTGTGTTTTTGTGGACTTCTTGTACTTTGTTTATTGGAGTGGCGAGGAATTCTTAGTATGCGGCATGACAGTGAAAGCTGCCGTGCTGAGGTCACTCTGTTCGTTCATGAATCTTGATTAATGCTTCATTCGAAGTACATACACCTCATCCCTTCCTTTCCGTGCTTACTTTCTTACAAGGTTCGTACCTTGTTTAAAGTCTTATCCTTCCTGTTATCTAGCACTTGAGCATTCCTACTTGCTACCCATTTAATGCAGTCAACGAAGATAATAAATCGATGGTTTCCATATCTTTTTTATCCTTCTATAGGCTCTTAAAAAAAACTATGATCAAAAGATGGAAATGGCTTCACGAAACTATCGCATGCAAATTGAACGCCTGGAAAAAGAACACGAAATTGAACTGAAGCGTCTTCGTACCAGCTCGGTTTGTCCTTGTTTATTTTGCTTTTACACATTTTTTGCTTTAGCTCTTGTTGATTTTACCGTTTGTCGCTCGATTAAGCAGATGTTCTTATGTTTTGTTTCCGATTCAGTCGTCTTCTGGCAGTCTATTTGATAGGAAGATGATATCGAATGTTTTTCTCCATTCCACGCAAAACGTTGATTGTCAGCGATCCCTGTGTTCACTTGCTGATGAATCGAATTATTGCCTCAAGTAACAAAACGCTCAAATTCCATCTTGCACCCCTTTACGGGTATTCCATATTCTCGCTTTGCAAACGGGATATGACTTTCGTTTGTGAATCGAATGGTTCAGGTTCGAATCACACATTCCGGTACGTGTGTTTAACAAAGAACATTCGTCAAAATTTCACTTGCCTGGCCAAAGTTGCCCAAGAAATACACAAGCCGTCTTGAACGGTCGGCGTATTAAAACAGATAGATGACACCAAGAGCACTTGACTCACTCACTTAAACGTTTGGGTTGTGTACAGATGTGTTCTCTGGCTGATTAGCCTGCTTATGATATGAAAGCACAAGCATGATCCAGGCAAAGTGCCGCACAGTCAGAGACTGCACGTGGGCTAAGATACTGTCAGGTTGACCAGGCCTAGACAGATATGAGGGGGGGAATTGAAATAGAAATGGTAGTGAGACTCCAGCGTGTACTCGCATGCAGCTCACTACCGTTGGCCAATCAATTTAGCACGATGTTAGCCGCACAGCACAGAAATGCTGATTAGCCTGCTTACGTAATCTATACGAACACTAGGTTCAAGAATCAAGGTGTTAAAAGTAAATAGCGGTACAATACCATGAGATATAGGTCTAAAGTTTAAATGAATGAGCAGATATAGAAAAGACTCAATTTTACAGACTTAGCTCATCTTTGTTGGATGGAAATTCAGGATGCCACGCGATTTTTCACGTGTGGATGAAATACCAATTTAAACGCAAAGGGCTAATTAACAAAGTGTTGCTTTGGATTGCGATGAGATCGCAATAGTCCAATCGAGTTCGTTGAGAGGATTACAAATATGTATGAATTATTCAGAACGAAAAACGTGAGCAACACATGTGTACGAACTAGATGGTGAGTCTTAAGAAATAATACATGTGCGTACAATGATTTTGTTACAGCATTTAATGACCACAATCTGATTTGATAGAAAATTGCAGGGATAAAATAATAAACCAGTTTATATCCACCTGCTTATCGCACGCCTATCGGCCATCCTGACGTTATCACTTCTACATTATCAAAAAGTGTCCAGCTCTTATTCACCCAAAGCTTAATCACTAATCACTGTCATTGTGGGTTTGCTTTGTGGTTCGCATTTCTGTGTTCGTTTACTGATACTTGGTCAGAATTTAAACATTATCAAACATGTTCTAACCGATCTAGTGCAAACCTCCCTTTTATATGTAACAACAATAATTTGTCTAATAGCTTAACTTCCATCACCTCTATAGCTTCGTGCTAAAGAGCCCAATGTTAAGCAACGGCACCCCAACTAGCCAGATAATGATAAACGCACCTGTTCAGTAAGGTCTCTAATAATATCCTAATAACCATGTAGATATGTTCTTAAGTATTCTCGAGACATGGTCAAATCACCCAAATCATCTTTCTTTCCAAAGGTACATTGATTCACCTGTCATCACTTATATTTGTTATCATCATGTTTTTTTCCCGTAGACTAAAGAAGAGCAAATTTTCAAGGAACGTATACGATCCGAATTGGGTGGCTACAGTCGCGCCGAACGCAAGGCGGCTCGTCGCGAACTTCAGTCAGAGCACCCACTTTCAAGCCGCAGCTCATCGTCTTCGAATTTGTCTAGCTCCAACGCTAGCGGTGCCAGCGGGGGTGGTTCCGTAATCAGTGCAAAACTGAGCGAGTTCCGTGAACAACATGAGAACAGATTCAAGGAGAGCTTACACAAGTGTATTGTGCTACATTGCGCACGCTTGGAGGATGCACAACGCGCGGAACTTGTAGAAAAGCAATCCCTCCGTTTAAGTGAGCATGCGCTTTGTGTGTAATATGGTATTGCTCCGTACAATCGCTCAGTACTCAAACTCGTGTGCATTCTATCAAACTGTTTGAAATTGTCTGAATCCCTGATTGTGATTTTATCGATCTTTATACTTCGAAAAGCTGTTCATACCCCTGGCGTGATGTTGGTGCTTACCATACCCGATTTAGGCATGGGGCTGATTTAAGCAAGGTAGATGATCGTCTCAATCAGTAAATTGACTACCTTGTAAGAAGGGTTCTGAGTCATCGAGAACGCTGTTATTTATCCTGAAATGTGTTGTTGTCGTCTAAGATGCACGAAAGCTTGACATTGAGAATGCGAGGGTATTCCACGCACAATTGCCCATTCAGTTTCGGACACCACTGCGGCTTAGCTCGGCAAAGTTTTTCTCCCTTTTTTGTGGTGATCGAGCTGTGCTACTTGCGCCACTGTCCATATTGGTCAACATCCTATGTCAGCTTTGATCGCAATTGTGAGATCATATGTGTGTACCGTATTTGGACATGTAAGACTACGTAACCTCGCGGTCAGAGATCTTCACAATGTTTCAACTCCAGCCAGTGAAGCTAACTTGGTCGTGAAGTTACTAGTCGCCAGGGTCACAGGAAGATACTCTAAACAATGTCGCTTCACATGTCCGCATGACATGCTTACGCGAATCGAGGATCCGTATGTGCTTTATTTCTCCTTCCTCCCTTCACTCAAATCGAGCCCCATGTCCACGATTGTAGTCGAAACGACTAGCGCGGGATACGAGTGGCTAGGCCTAGCGACTGAAAATCGCATCGTTTCAATTGGTTACCATGTGATTTTCTTTCTTTAATTTCTTATATCTGTGTTAGCTTGGGCAACGTGACAGTATCTTAGCCCATGTTCACTGTTTGACTGTGCGGCACTTTGCCTGAATCAAGAATGCATACACACATACCATATGCTCAGACAGTCTCGTGAATCGTGTGGCTCTTTATGTGATTACTGGCTTGTTTGTTTGGTTACCGCTCAAGAAATCGTTCTTTTTGTGCTTCTAGTAAGATTACATATTCTTTCTCCTTATATTGCCTATAGTGACGATAATTGTCACCCCTTTTGCCATGCGAAGACATTATCACTGTTGTAATCATTTTTCTATCTTTTTGACCCAGTGCAATAGATATCTTTGGTATTTTCACCTTGAATTTAATCTCCCTTTCACTTCCTACCTGATCCCAAGGTCACTCGTGGGAATTTCGTTAGTACTTTCAAACTGAAAGTTCATAGGAATTAATTGGAGTATGTTTGGGACCGTCTGTGTATTCATAATGCAAATGAGATTTGAGTGCAATCGGTTAGAAAGGTTTTGAGTGACGTTTCGCTTGCACAGAAGCTTCGTCATACCAAGCTTGATAGTCTGGACAGAGACAGACAGACAAAGTAAGCGTCAACCCACTACCTCTGTTTTGACCTTAACGCTAAACAGTATATTAAGCATGGTGGGTGTCAAGTCACGTAGGCATGACCAGGGTCGGTGGTCGATTTGCCCCACACGGTGTGTATGCTCATCAATCTAATGCAAGTTAACACGGTCAAGGTCGGTTGACACTATAGCCTACTTGCGTAAAAGTACATACCTAATGGGGTTGCGGTTTAACAATGTTTGACGAAAAAGAAAAAATATCTGTTTGGCATAAGATGATTATGAACTATTTGCGTTCGCATCAGTGGTGAGCGCCAGATTTTGGCCATTTTTGCCTCATTTAACTTATTGACCGCCAGCAATCGACCTTAGCAATTTCGACCCAAGACGTATTGCAGCCCAATGCGCTGAAATGTCTTTGCATAAGCAAGTTCATAAGCTTTTTCACGATTACAATTATTTTTCGCTTTTAGTTTTTTTTCATATTCGAACCCTTCCGACCCGATTTCTTGGTTATCCGTCTTATCCGACTTGATACATCTGGCCGAACTCGACGCGTTTGCCAATCCTCCTTAGTTTTTCGATTAAGTTTCACTTATCATACCAAATCAAGTGTATATGTGGTTGTTGTGGTTGTTGATTTGTAATAATAAATAGTCGTGTCAGTCTAGTCTTCTAGTTGGTTTTGTGAATCGATAACCCCCTTTCTAAACTCACCGATATATAGATGTGCGTGCAAGCATTTCTTGTTTTCCACTGTACAACCGAACATTTACCCCTTTTTACTTAAGCCTATGAGCAAGAAAAGTGGAACATGGACCAGCGTCATTTGCAGTTACGTCATCAGTTGGCGCGCAACCAATTGATAGATTCGTTTGCCATCAAACGTCAAAAGTTGGTAGGATTGCTGGAATTGGAACTGAATGGCTTACGTGAGGTAATGCATAATTCTTCGGTTAAAGCAGCACATCATTTGTGTTCGCTCACTTGCTCACAATCATTCATTTTGTTTGCTTACGCAGTTGACATTCTGCGACTATCGCATTCCCATTACATGCGGTCGCGCAAACCATAAATACATGTTCTCATCCATTTTTTCGTACGCCGAATTGCGCGAAGTCCATAGCTGTTAATCCTGTTCTCTGATTAACGTGCTTCATGTGCTACACTGGTGTATTTCTTTCGTGTTGCGTTTCTACAATCGTCATTGTGTAACACATCATCTTCCATTTTCTCCACGCTGGTTTTTTGACCATTTGGTAATCTGTTCATCGTGGGTCTTATTGTTTACACTGACGCATCTGCTGCATCACTAATACGATTCGATTCGCATGTTTGGACAGCAACCCCCTGTGAAATGCAACATACTCTATTCAACCTGATTGGCCAACGGTAGTGAGCTGCATGCTGAAACACGCTGGAGTCTCCCTGTCATTTCTATTTCCATTTCTATGTCCCCCTTCTAGGCTTGGGCAACCTGACAGTATCTTAGCCCACGTGCAGTCTCTGACTGTGCGGCACTTTGCCTGGATCAGGCTTGTGCTTTCATATCATTCAACCGGAGCATTGTGATCAGAGCTTTGTTTAGTAGTTGCGTTGTCTTTTTTCAGTTCGATCAATAATTAATCGGCAAACAGTTCAAGCTTTTACATCAACGTAAACATGCTTCAACTATTCAAATGACTCCATCACACTGAGTTCGTTTTTTCCGAAATGTAACGAATAGAATCAGGCATCATTGAAGCTTGGGGGCCGTTGTGGTTCATTAATCCTGTGCATATCGGGTTACGCAACATTCCATTGCTCAGGCGAGTCTTAATTGAGCTCAATTAATACGTTAATTTACACTGTCAACCAGACCTGAAGCTAATTCCACCGTTGACAATCACGATTATCGTTGTCCGTATCAGGTAACGGTGTTATTTGGGTTCAAATTTTATTGCCCTGTCAATTATAACTGCGACACTAACCATTAGCTGTCTAAGCAACCGCAGCGATTTTGGCGTGTTTTATAACAATCTATGGTTGTACACAAGATATGAACTTGTAAGACAATGTTGGGTAAGGTTAGAATGACCAATCTATTCAATCACGTGCCCGCACGCACGAAGATGAGGTTAAACCCTTGATCTTAAAAAAGATAATCATTTGCATGCATTCCCATCGATAATTTTTGGAAATTTCTTTCGCTACTCTGCTGCTCTTCTTTCACACTTTTTTACATCTTGTCGTCAGACTATTCTCCAAGAACGAGCCACACTGATCACTTTCCATGCGGTCGAACGAAAAAATCACACGAAGCTCATGAAAACGATGTTCAAGCGGAACACTGCCATGTTTCAACGCCAGTTTCGTAATAGCTACGTGGGACCATCTTCCCAATACCGGGAAAAGTTGCGTGAGGTAAGCCAAGTTTTATTTCATCGCTGCGGCTTTACATCACCTGTGTACATTATTCCCGTCATACTCAACCGCCAAATGTTCACTAACAGAATACGGAAGAGGAAAGACAAAAGATGGAGGAAGAATCCCGACGATTCGACGAACAACAACGTGCGCGATCGGAATCTTTGGAGCAGAGCTTCGTGGATCGAATGAAAGAGTTGGAAATAAATCACGCGAGCAGACGAAACGAGTTGGTCGATTTGGAAACGGAGTGTTTGCAAGAACTGGATGATCGATACGAATCGGATCTCCGGAATTACGCGGAATCGTTGCCACGCACCCTGGCAGTACGTTTACGTTGCACATCTCGTTCACGCATATTGAATGCGGTTTTGCGATAGCATAAGACCCTATTGTTGTAGTAGATATTGTAAAAGATGCGTCAGGAGCCTACTGTGTATACCAAGATTGATTCGCATTGTCTGCACTCATTCTCTAAGAATGGTATGGTCTGGTTCCACACCCTGATAAATGGAAACCAACGAAAACATGCATTTTACCGCGTTCATGTGATAAAACCGTGCTGACTGTGTCAAACGTATCTGGCGTTGTATTCGAAAAATTCGGCAGAATATCATTCATGTCATTGTAACGACATTGTAACGATCCTAAATTGTTTGATAACAGTATCCTTACGGCAAATATGATAAAGCACGGGTAAGTGGACCTTCGTTAGGTCTCGTTCATCTATAATAATTGAGTATTGCCTGTTGATTTGCACTTAATCCATTTGCGGTGTAAGTATGAAACCCAAAGTGTATGGATCCAGGTAAAATGCCGTGCAATTGGAGACTGTGCACGGGCTAAGATAACGTCAGGTTGCCCAGGCCTAAGCAGATATAAGCAAGGAAATATGGTAATGAGTCTTCAGTGTGTTACCTGCGCAGTACATAAATACTGAAGTATGGGGTAGTTGGTGTCTGGCAGTTCTCTGCATTCCGTTATTGTTTCAGAATAACTTTTCCAGTGATAATCCTGATGGAGCCGTGCTTGCTAAGCGCTACTAAGTGTGATAGGTGTCAGTCGTCCTACGGAATAGTCATACTTTGATGCTTGGCACACGACTATATTTTCAAGTGGTCTCAAGACTCTGCCGTTGTGGATTCTTTCTCCGTAGATTGAATGATCAGAGATTTTGCGGGTTTAAAATTTTAGCCTATCAATACGAATGAGTGGTTTATGCGTCCCGCTGTTCAATTTTTAGTTGCTATCTTTGTGCTCATTTTTTCATGCAATCTCCATCATAGACTACGTTCTAATGTTGTGCTTTCGGATAGCTCAGCCATTCTGTGATGCACCCGGGGGTTGGAGTTAAATGCTCCAGGGATGTAACGAATGCTTAATAGTTCGAGATATTCACACCAGTCAACTCCCGCGATGCAATATTTAACACACTAGTAAAACCTGTAAACAGTGTGATAGTAGTTAACTAAATTTGTGGTATTCCTGTTAGAAATCAAGCTAAATCCACTCTTGGTTTCAACTCTCATACCTGCTCATTTTCAGTTACTAAGGTCACAGTTTGCCAAGGATTTAGACAATATATCCCACCCGCCGCCTTCGTTGGAAGACTTGAATTGCTCGACTTATTTCGGAGTAGCATCTCGTGTTCACAGTGCAAGGAGCGCGTTTGTGAAATCAATCCATCAAAAAAGCAATAACTTCTGAGCTGACAAGCATCCTCTCGCGAACTGTGTCTCTTCGTTTCTGCCCCGGAGCTTGGCGATGCCTGTTTTCCTTAGAACTTGATTTCTGATCCTTTTTCTATCTTTTGTTTCATTGTTTCGCAAATCACCGTTCTGCCTTCCGATGACTGTTGCCACATTCCGACGAATATATTTTTGCAATCTTTACACATAATGTTTACTTTTGTTCGGGGTTTTGGCAAGCAGTTACATGCTGTTGCGCCATTAGCCCATATGATAATTTCAACAAAATCGTACCTTAACAATTGATAAGAATACGTAGCGAATCACACCTATAGTCATCCTAGTTGATATCGATTCGCTTCTGACACTGAAACTTGGTCAGAACAGGGAACAAGACCAAGTAGCATTCCGTTCTCAGCCTTTGCTTGGCCTTATCACTAAGCAGTCTATAATAAACCTGAGGTTTGCGTGGTTTTGCAATATTGCAATATTTTTGCACTGCACAGTTTACACCACTGGTACTGAGCTGTACGCGGAAATACGCTGGATTCTCATTGTCGTTTCTCCCACGTGCAGTCTATGACTGTGCGCCAGTTTGCCCGGATCAGGTTTGTGATTTCATACCTAGTCTTGAGTGTCGAGCTAGGATCCTGTTACACAGTTAGCGCAGCAAACCTTTAGATGACCGATAAGCACGGTAGACATATTACGCAATCAAATCTATGTAAATCGTTGAATAGTTTGTGGAAAATAGAATGTGACGAGCACCAAAATATATAGGTCACGAGATTTCATTTTCGAAGCAACTCTGTGTCCGATCGTGGAATGTCCTGAAATTTTTAAGCAAAGACTAAACGATATTAATGAAGGGGCGGGTTTTGGTGATAATCAGAACTGACCCAATTCACCCATCGACCTAGTAGACTTGTGGGTGTCTAGTCATTCAGGTGAGACTCGGATCATTTAGTTTATTTCCCCGGTGTCCGGTCACTTAATCGTCAGACACTTAATCCCCAGACATTTAACCCCCAAGTCACTTCATCAACAGTTTGATAACTTCTGAAGAATGCAGAATGAATTTATTTAGCAGGAGAGATGTAATTGATTTTAAGAACGTCAATCTTTCCGTAGTTGAGTATCGCTGAATTGCTCCAAATGTCCTTGCGCATATCTCATCGTACTTCTTCTGTTTGATATGAACCCCAGCACTTGCTTGAAGAACTGAGGCCGTATGCTGTCGGCAATCCTTTCGCAAACCGTTAAGAAATGTCCACATGGTGGTATATTGTCAAGAAAAGACTGTAATGCATGATGCCAGTTTTCTACAGCATTATTCGTTCGGGCAACAACACTATTTGCGTCTTCATACTTATTCCAGGTCTCAGGTGGAAATATCGTTGGTGCAAAGTTTTCTCTTCCACCTCTAATTCGTCGACCCCGAACAAATGTATGTTCAAAATAAGATAACAGTTCATTCATCCTCTCACGTTGAGGCGTACATTCGGCTAAAATCTCAAATATGTCTACTACATCATTCAACGGCACAATCATGAGGCGTAAATCATCCTCTGCCTCGTAATCTGCTTTCATCCCTAGTTCACATATTTTTCGTTGTATGGCATGACATCTCGAGCAATTCAGCGATACTCAACTACGGAAAGATTGGTTCTTAAAATCAATTGCATATATCTCCTGCTAAATAAATTCATTTAAACGTATTCTGCATTCTTCAGAAGTTACCAAACTGGGGGTAAATGTCTGGGGATTAAGTCTCAGTAAACCTATTTCCCCAACACGCCACTCCATTAACGACCTTCAGTTAGCCTTACCACTGAACTGCCTATAGAAAACCTAGAAATGCGATTTACGTAGGCTAATCTACAATCAGCTGGCCTTTTGTTCAACACACCAGGTGAACGCTGTCAAAGTCAGTTAACACTCACATGTGCATGGCTTGATGCGCACGAGGAAATTGTTAATTAGTATTAAAAATAAAATTTGATACGACGCACTCACCTAGCTTTTGTTATTGTTCGTCTGCTACAATACCGATCGCATATAACTTGCTTTAACAAAGAGTCGCTTCCAAACTTATTTCAATGAAAAACAAAAAATTGCTATATTGACGACATATCAACAATACGGATGCGTGTTCTTATTCTCTATTGATCTGTCTTTTGATTTGCTTTTCCTTGTTTTTATTGGGCAATAAAATCAAGTAACTGCATTAGTATTCGAACCCTCGTCGTGCGTCGCCACGACGTAACAACTACAGTCTCGGTAGACAGCATTGGGACTGGAGAAATCATTTAGAACGCCAAAATTCAGCGGACTTTAAAATCTAAAACTTTTCACGAATCGACTTTAGAAAAGATCATATTGATAATGTTCGATGAGCCTTATAGACGGAAAAAAGAAGTATGCTCAAGCAGCTAATTAGCGTGTACCGAAGTTGTATACATTAACAGTAGCATGTTCTACTTCAATAAGCGGGTAAATTTAGACTTAAAATGACAGCTTCTGCCAATGTGATTTACATAAGTTTGCTTCTGTTGTTGACCTGTTAGTCATATTTGTTTTATTTCTTGACCTGTATATTTTAAAATATTCCTGGGAATTTTTAATACGTGTACGAACCTTGTGAATATTTGACTGCTATTAAGAAACGCTCATGTGTCATTACCATAAAGTGCATTCTACTGAAAAACGTTTACAACTTCAAGAGCATGCGGATCCTACTGTCCATACCTGATGAATGCAAAAAGCACGAAACCGGTCGTAGGGTGTGATGGAAATGCATGCAAGTGAGCGTGCACTTCAGCTTCTCGTCAAAATTGTATCATCATCATATAAATATATCCCCGAGGTTCGCGCGTGCCTCCATAGCTCAGTGGCTAGAGCACTGGTCTAGTAAACCAGGGGTCGGGAGTTCGATCCTCCCTGGAGGCAGGCAATTTTTCGACCGAGCCGCTACCGCAGATGTCGGTAATATTAAACGCAAAATCATAAATTATCTCAAAGTATTGCGTTACTCAGATTCCCATCCCGCATTGCATTTCCCCGCAGATAGATAGGCACTTGTTGAAAGTCAGGCGATCTGTTTTGTTCCATTTTCACTTGATTTGAAGCATGCGAAATAAATGTGCTGCGCATCCTCGGCGATTACAATGAGCTTAACAATTTCAGCTTTCACATATTTATTGATCGACGACTATTTTTGTTTGGTGATCTTGAACTTAGTCATATATTTGGGTAGCAATTTAGATGACGAAGTATTATTTCAGCCGCCGTACTACTTATGAGTAAGTTCGTACAACAATTAATTACACCAACAAACTGTTAGGAACAACAAACTGTTACAGGAATTTGAGAATCAATGATAAAATGACTAGAGTTCGATGCGCTAGCAACCCTTAAACTAGATCTCTGAATTATTTATATCTTTTTGCGTTTTTATAGTAAGAAAACACATGTCTAATTTTAATTCACCACAAGCGCAATTCGGGATATTTGCTATTTTAACAGGTTTACCTCGTCTCGGGCAGAAAGTGTGTTCGTCATGAGCTTCAATAATAGCATAAATCCAACGTCTGTCGCGGACTGTAAGAGACAGTGACAGTAGGATGATATTGGTGATGAATAGACTCAAAATAATAAAGTTTATGTACCATTCAATCACACCCAGATCAGTTGACAATGATAGTTGATCATAGTACAGTCCACAGTCCACGAGGTATAGTTCATTTCTCGAAACCAGAGGCATTTCTTTCAGACTGGGTTTATGTCTATAGTAGGATGGTTCCTACTGAAAAACGAACTGTCAATAAGCACAGCATATTAGCCGCAAATCAAATACTCCAGATGTTATCTTGTACGATTGACTATGATGTTCAGTTATTGTCAGTGGCAATACATGTGTGGCATATACATCATCGACCGTCTATGTACGGACACTTCTCGTTGTTGTTGAAGATAGTGGTTTGTGTGTAATGGGGCGAGCCCACCAACGCCAATCACTGACCAAACTGAATGGATGGGAATTGATGAGAAAGGTTTGGATTCTAACCGTGCTTTCGTCTGATGGAAGATCGTCGCAGAATATAACTACAACACGAACCCTAGCTTTAGAGTGAAAGCGATCGAACAGCTCTTTGAAACGCAGTATGCCATCGAAACAGGCAAATAAACACCATTTACATTACAACTGTACTATCAAATGTAAATAAAACGACTAGCTGAAATACCCCGGATTTGGCAGATAGCCGAAGATCCGTCATCGCATAAAGACACTGGGTGAATAAAAAATTACCACTGAATGATGTTCAACACCAGAATCAACAGTAAAACTCAGCCCAATCTTGTGAGACTTGTGTACGTAAGGTATTTTAAGGGAACTAGGTCAGGTCGATCGCGGCCAGATTTCGTTTCCGGTCAATGTCTGTTTGTCTGTACTTTTATAATTGCATGTGGGCGCGATACTACCCGGATTCCCATGCTGAAGTAGACGGTTGTCATAGGGTACCCCACCCGGAGCTTTGACTAGAAAGCCTGAACCACGAAAGTGGGTTGAGACCGAGCTTGTCTGATCTCCATCCAACGACCTTCCTTGTAGCAGCTGTACGCCACCCAGTATAGTTCAATGAGTCATAAATATACACAAACCACGGCACAACGTTAAGGTTGTCTCAGTGCGGTGGTTATTACTTATTACCTTACCGATCCCCGCCTCGAGATGTGATGTGAAAGCACAAGCCTTATCCAGGCAAAGTGCCGCACAGTCAGAGACTGCACGTGGGCTGAGATACTGTCAGGTTGCCCAGGCCTAGACAGAGCACTCAATCTAACGTTTACCATGTCATCACGACCCCCGTTCCAGTCCAGATATATATTGCATCATGGTTCACGCTTAAGGACAACCTATTCAACGATTGGCATGGTCATCTCTGAATCACACAACGCAAGAAATGCCGGTTTGTCAAGCAATTATTACACAGATCTCATAACCACCGGGGAAATGCTCAGTGTTAGTGCCGGTAGTCACTCAAATCAGATTTATAACGCGATTTCGTGCAAACCGATTCAGTTCGAGTTCCGCCATGTTTAGCACGTTAGACCAAACTTTGTGAATTTCCTATCTTCGATGGCTGACAATCTGCTCTAGTTGGTCCTTTTTCAGGCAGCCTGTCGCACGAATCGTGCGCATGCGATTATCCCGCAACAAAATTCTTGTGGTTTTGCGGTTTTTGAACATCGTGCTGGAGGCCAGCCGATTGACATTCTTCGATAAAGCACTTCACGTCCTCTACAGTATTACTCGAAATATAAACGCAAAGAAATATCCCATAAAGATTTTGAAATTAATGTGAGCATGTGTGCTCATCGGTTGAAAGGGTGCAGAGGAACGTATAGTTCAAGTGTTCAGTCGAAGTGTTGGCACTTGGAATGACTCTATTGACTTCTATATAAATTCCAGTGTCCAAAGTGTCCCCTTTCCTATCTATTCGGGTAGAACACCAGTCTTTGGTGAGTATAGTTATGCCGATGATGATTTGAGTAAATTAAAATGAAGGTCTGATAAATAAATGTTTTATTGTTTAATCCGTTTACGTACATGCGTTAATGGCCCCGAATCATCCACTAAAATGTAAGAGAAATGAAATAAATGAGATCATACCTGATTTGGTTCGCTTTTTTGAATCAAAGGAATGTAGCATTCGTTTTTTCCACAACGCCGGGGAGTTGGCAAGCAAGTCAAGCTGTAATTTTCGGTTGACGAAATGACCGAAGCGGTCGCTACTGAGTTGAGAGCGCGAAGCCAACAAATGATTGGCTAAATGTTCTTTCATGGATTCGCTATCGTCCATGCAGTCCATCGAGGTCCAGAGCAACTCGACCAGACGACTGCCATATCGATCACAGCTCAAGTCGACCAAATGAGGCTACGTAGACAAAAATGGGGGACGCGATGCGTATGTAGGTGAAGTAGTACTGGGACATCACTTAGGGCATATAGAGAAAACATGTCACCATATATGGTGCTCACATCTTCATCCTGTACACACCACTACCGGTTTCTGGCTGTTTGCCGTCATCAGGTGGAAACAGCGAGATCAGGTTCAGTGAGCCTTGAAACAGTGGTAAACAAAGTTACACTTGTATGCCACTGATGTATATGGTTCTTACAAAGAACCAAGACGTGAGTTCCTCGAGCGCTTGGCCAGGAATTACTTTGTGATTCTATATTTCAACATCGTGGTTCTTTGCAAGAATCCTATTCAACAGTGGGATGCAAGTATAATTTCTGTAAGTCATGGCATCTTGTCAAACAAAGTTGACTTTATTCTGAGGCGTTTTCGCTTTTCATTAGCGACTAGGGCGAATTACTGAGCAATAAATATCTGTAGTGAATTTTGTAGAGGCTGTTTGGACTTTGGAAGTTTGTTGGATGTGAATATTCAAGCATTCACAGGGCAAAGTTTGTTGGATTACGGATGGATCAAACATGTATTGCGAGGTGTTTACTGAGGTACCGGCGCATTAGTCTGGTGTAAGCAAACCTCTCGAGCTGCTAATAGCTATACTTCAGAGGAATCCGCTCTGCCTAATGCTAAACACTGTTAAGTTAAGTACTCTTTCCAATTGTTAATGTATATATCAACCTAAATTAAGCTGAATATTGCAAAAGCAAAACTAAAATAAAAACCGAGCTTACCTCAAGAAGAGAGAATAATTGTTTCTTTCTTTTTACCGGAACAACCTCTGATGAGAAGGCAGCTTCCAAAACCCTGGATAACATCGGGTGTTTGGACCAGGAATGCAATCTGTTACTGGACTGGGTACACAAACTCGCAGCCAGTACTGTCGGACGATATGTTTGAAATGAGAAGAGAGTTTGAGCCAGCAAGCATCCCGGCAAACATACTGGTTGCGTAAATGGATCGTCCGAGACAGACAAAGAGTTACACTGTGTTTCCAGATCGGAACATTTTGTAAGACTGACCACGGCGCGGATCAGCAAATCCTCATTTCCACTAGAATGTGGTTTAGAGCCATCGTGTCCTAAGGCGCCGTACAACATCTAGGTGGAAAACATACGAAAGTTAGTATCGTTCAATTTCGGTTAACGAAAATTGAATACATCACGGAAAATACCTTTGAAAATAAACGTTGCATTTCAGAGAAGTCACTCTGTGAACATTTGGTGGCAAGTTCGTTGAGCACAGCGTGTTGTCCCTTAGTAAGCACACGGCTTAAGGCAGACGATCGCGAGGATGTGTCGGTAGCATCGCAGAGGGACGTCAAAATCGAATTCAAATCTTGTGATTTTCTAATACGTCGAACGATTGCACGGAAAATTCTACTGCCCACCTTGTGAGCCACGATTTTCCTAGCAAGCGACGATGATGATCGCTTTTCGCAAACATGGGTTTTCGAAGAGGGGACGAGCAAAACATGCTCTGATAAAAATTTGGCGAATATCTTGCCCGGCATGCAACTGATAAGGACTTCCGAGAGATAAACCATAACGGGGTGAATGAAACCATCTGGCAATCTAAACATACAAAATAAATACGAATGCCCGAGTGACGAAAGCAATGCAGAAAAAGGTTACGAAAATAGAATCTTTTAATGCAAGTGGAATATGAGTGCTACACCGAAGGCAATACCCTACATGAAGTAAGGTCTAGTTGAAGAAAAATAGTGATGTACGGTGCTCGGGAGATTTATCATCACTATGAGGATCAATAATGAAATATTTACCGGTCCGATATAGTTTGGAACATTGGTTAGCATCCTGTTATTGTTTAGGTTATAACTTAAGTCTATTTTTCTCTTATATCTGTCCAGATCTGGGTAATCTGACAGTATCTTAACCCACACAGACAGGGACTGTGGCACTTTGCCTGGATCATGCTTGTGATTTTATACAAACATACAAGTTATGTCTTTTAGGTAGCTGGCCATCAAAAATCGATGCGATTCAAAAAAATTCAAATGCCAAAGCTATCAAAATCTACACCATGCAATGAAAGGGAAACCTAAAATGGATCAAGGGAACGACGAAAAATAAAGCATGCGCATGATTTGATCAGTCAGTGAGGCTGGTCAACTAAGGGCAATAAATGAAAGAAAAAAACAGGCGTATCATCACTGAGACCAGTGAAACGTTACACACGTATAGATATCGAAATGTGATAGAACCACCTTCAATAGAAAAAAATTTATATGTTGAGAGCAGTTAGCAATCAATAGATAATGATTTATCAATATATGGGACGAGTCAATATATTATATATGGGACGTTATTCCAGTCTCATCACAATAACCAAGCCTCTTACCCAAGAGAAAATAGGTAAGCATGCGTAATCACAACAGGAGAAATGAAGAAAAGCATTTAAAATTGTTTAGCACCGAGGTTGAAATAAATAAGGATCGTAGAAGAGCGCCAAAATGGAATAGAAGGCATCAAATGGGGTGCACCCTGTGTCAGGCAGAAAACAAAAAATTCAGTAAGGGCTCTGACTTCCTTAATGGTCCTGATTGTCATGATATCGTGGAGTCAGACAAAGTGCAAAGCAACATGAAGCAGAAAAAGCGGACGATTAAAAAAGAAAGCAGGCAAGCGGAATATGTAAAAGCGTGTACCGGCAGTGCTACTACATATCATTTTGTGATTTTGTTTTTTTTCTTTTTGCATCAAATATGACATAATGACATAGGATAAAAATTATGAGACACACAATAAGCCAAATACGGATTACAGCAACATCGCCTAAGGAGTCAGTCAAGGTAGTCCGTTATCTGCAGTTCTAATCAATTATATTGTCGACTAAATTATGAACAAGGTATTAACGGACTGCCAAAAGGTTGAAGTTTCGATGGATCTCTGATTTCCACTATGTTGATTATGTCATAATCCTTGGTGAATGTATATACTGTAAAATTAGATCACCAGATAAACAGCAAAATCCAAGGCATTTTCTTCGGGCGTCCAACAGGTAAGTGTCCGATTGAATATATTCTAGTCTTCAAGTATCTCGGTTCCAGTATGACTAACCGAAAAGTGAAATAAAATTGAGGGTTGATCGCGCGTGTAATGCGTTTCTACAGTTGAAAGGCTCTCTTTGGCACAGGTAGGGGATCAGTCTCAAAACAGGAATACGTTTTAACCGAGCAACGCTCCGCCGTGTACTAATTTATAGATAAGAGTCGAGGACGATAAGGGCAAAGGATGTACGATCGTTGTGTTGGTGCCTTTGCAAAATATTGAGCATCCGATATACGTACCAGATATGTAACATTCGGACGTGATCTGGCGGGATACCTCGACTCTCCCTTAATATTCAACGGCGAAGACTGTAGCGATTTGGCCAGCTGCTCTTAAGGACCCACTCAACGCTCACAAACCTTGTCTTCAAGTCTAACCCCATCCATACTTGGCGTCGGTATCAGAGCGGTTAAATGACTGTCAACTGTGAATGACGATGTAGATACCATGGGACTATCTACAGTCTACGACGTTCAGAGACGGGGACGGAAAAGAAGCTGTCGTGTTGATGCATGTACGAAATCATCCATGGTCGACATCGAACGAATGAGGCCAAATCAACCAGCCCGGTCCAGGCAAAGTGCCACACATTTATAGACTGCGCGTGGGCAAAAATACTGTCATGTTACTCAGGCCTAAACAAGTAAGAGTGAAAATTGCAGCGGGAATGATATTGCAGTGTGTTTCTGCATACAGCTGCACAGCACAGAAGTACTACACGATTACACATTCGTGCAAGCAAACCGCCTGTGGCATTATGTAGTGGGAAATGTACCAGAAACGAAAACTAGAAAAGCGTACTTTTGTTTGGGATCTGAATGCGAATAAAAACCAATGTTGTCGAGAATTTGAGCAAATGCATCGAAAAATGATTTTACATTGCGGCAGGTTGCGACGAGTGCCAACGTTTGCAGAAACGGGGAAACACGTTCACTGCGGGCGAAATCTGATTAAAAAATTAATTGCAAATTTCTTCAAACCGAAAGCGGGTGGATCGAGAAAGTTATGAGTAATCAGCGTACGAATTGTTTCGCTGTAATTTTCATCGAAAGGTTCAAACAGTTCGACCTCCTCTGTGCTATAAATATCTAGAAAGTGACCGAATTGTGAAATATACTTCTTTCAACATTCTTTTTCAACTTGACACCAGATGCAAGTTGAATGAAAATTTTCAGAATTTGGTGAGCATTTTGGTGGTCAATGTAAGACGAGACATTTTCATTCACGTGTTCAAGAAATTGTTTAACGAATTCAACAATGAGGGGATCGTTGCAAAATGGAACAGACTGGCATTTCCATAACGTATCATATAGTACATGGCGACAAAATTTGCTAGTTATGACTCCATGCCAATCTTTCGAAAATATTTTCAGCAACACAACAAGACATTTTGAGTCTACATGCCCAAGTAGTTCTTCCAGACATTTGCTGACTTCTTGAAAAGCAACCCTCCAACCATCTTGCTGAAAAGCCAGCAAAGTTTTGAACACAAATTCGACTAATCACGTAAATCTAAATTGGTTTCAACAATAATTACTCTTTTCATCTTCATCAGAGATTGTGTGAAGAGTTTTGACGCGTTCCCGATAAAATTCAACTTTTTCACGCAACATTATCAACGGGGAAATTCGAAGCACTTGTACTAAAACGGAGACATGATATGGTAAACCGATATGAGAATGGAGATGCATACGATAATTATGAATGCAATACGAGTGAAACGAGTGTAATTCATGCGTTTACATAGCAGACGTTATTATTGCGGTTGCTTTTCCCTGAGTGATGTGGATATGTCAGAGATATAAGCACCTGATCCATGTTGCATACGCTTGATCAATCAACTTGATTTAACCAGTGAGAGACTTCACGGCCAAATTGGCTATTCTTTTGACGGTCCATTTTACCCGTGGTGCCGCAGTGGTTAACACCTTTTAGAAATAAATATAGTATTCTGTTGAGTTCAGTTGTGAGGAAAACTAAATATTACGCATGGTAGTGAAACTACAAAAACCTGATAGCCTGAATTCGTTCATCTTTCACAAATTGTGATTGAATATAAGTTCAACTCGGTGTAGACACCTTTTTCTAATCTTTTATATAATATGGAACTTCTTAGGTCCGGCCATGCCCGTTACGTTGCAAATACGGCAGTTAAGCGTTTGCTACTTGCTACCAATGCTATGCTGTCTCAATTGGTGACAATAAGCTGATCGACAAACACATTCATGTCAACACTACTCACTGTATGCTTATTTTCACTTTCATAATCATCATGAATCACATATCTGGATTCGGACAAAGTGCCAAGCAACGTGAAGAAAAAAAGAGCTCATATTTAAAGGTGCAAAAAGAAACAAGTAAACAAAATATGCAAATACGCATATAGACTTTAGGAAGGTTCATTTCACGAAATATTTTTATTTTTAAAAACGATTATGTGTACAATAGACAACATTGGTGTCGCTAACTTTGATTTGCAGCCATATCGCGCAAGATTTCCAAATACCTATGCAATCGTGCAATACTTATGTTTTGCATAAAGAACGGCGTTTTATAGTGATTTGCAGCGTCTGCATCCCAGAAATTCCTTCTGGGAATGGGATGTGGTGCCCAGCCAGTGTTACGTTTCCAAATAATACTACAACCTAATGGAGCTTCAATCTGAAGCTGAGTAATATCGGACCTCGTTGGAGTGAATACCAAGTACAAAATAGACTTGCACCCAGTAGGTCCGACTCTGGTTGGATGGGATACATGCTGTACGAGGCCCACATCAGCTACAACGTTCAATAAATCCTGCTCGAATGACCCAGAGCATTCCTTTAGCGAAGTCCAATCAATGCTAGGAGCATTGAAATCGCCAATAATCAAGCAGTTTGAAGATCTACCATACTGACCGATCTGTGATATCCGTGTATCTGCCTGAGTATTAGGAGAACGATAAACGACATGTATTGTGGCATATGAAGCTGCAGCCCCTATACGGCACTCTAAGCTCTCATCCATTCCGGCAGTCTGCTGGAAACGAACTATCACTGCGACGGAAATATGTTGTTGGAAGTATAACGCAACCCAACCACCGATTTTAACGGCTGTTCGATCTGAGCGAATGAGTGTATATCCAGGTAGGGCCAGCTCGGGATCATCCTGCTCAGGTGAGAGCCAGGTTTCCGTCACTGCACTGATCGCTGGAGGGGCTTGTCTAATCCGCTCAAGGTGTTTATTCAGTTTGTTTCTCAAGCTCCTCGCGTTAAAAAATATCACTTTTAAAGATCCAGATCCCTCCGAATGCATATCGTCAGAAGCTCCCAACAAACTTTTGGCCTCATCCTGACCACCACAAAATTCACAATGCGCAAGTTCGTTTCACTTTCGGTTCTGCGCTTGCTAATCTCCTGAGTAGCTTTTCTGATTTTCACACGATCCTCCGGAGAGAGATCGCGCAGGAGTCAAAGTTCACCTTTCAACCTGTAACCCCTCTTTATCAGTATGTTCACTTGCTCAGCGGAGTCTAACACTATCTTTAACGGTCTGGGGCGATCAGCCGGCGCTGGCCTGCGGCCTAGACGAAACGCTGTGTGTACCATTACACCCTTTTTCCCTTCGTCGAAAAGGGGGCAAGAACAAAGTTTAAGAAATCACGTTCCTGTTTAATCCTGTCTATCACCAAAGCTGCCGTTTGCTCCGGCGCATTGTGAAGAATGATGAAGGATTTTCTACTCACATCAGTGGTAAAGCACTGGACTTTGTTCTTGATGGCTTTAGCCGGCTGCGGTACTCCCTGGAGCTCTTTGGGATTATGAATGTTCGTTGCACCGTCAAAACTAAATCCATCTTCTGAACCGAGGACAGGCGACAAGCAACTTCGGCAAAAGTGCACACATATTCGGATTACACGCAAACTTGCGGTACACAAGATGTGTGGTAAGTATCCTTTGAGGGCGAGTCACTATCTACCATCCCCCAATCAAGACCTTCAGAAGTCTTAGCAGAAGCCGTGTCAACTTGAAGCTGAGTACCTGCGAGCTTAAAACCAGTGGGAATGATATCGCATGAATTTTTCTGAAACCAACGTTACAACTCTGGCTTCATTCCACCATATCGAATATGCATTCACATTAAACAAATTTCACATCGAACAGCTTTAGCGTTATTGGCGACCTGTTTCAAACAAACAAGAAAAGAATCCCTAGAGTGAGCAGTGGTTCCCTCATTCTCTTGAGTTTTCCTTGCAGACGATGCTGCACGATCTCAATTGGCAGATTTACGAGACGAAACCATGTTCAAATCTGTTGAGAATAGAATAAAATTTCTTGTCAGAATCTTGAACTAGCTCGGATATCCACAACAATATCAAAGTATAGTAAGAAGCAAACCTCCACGTTGCACGGGATAGTAAGTGGCTAACGAGCCAATCGAGCGTCCAAAAATTCTTTCGGTGGAAAGCTGCAGAGAAGCAACCACTACTGCCAAAACATTTTTCTTATTATGCGTTGGATATCCTAGACGATCACGAGGCCAAGAGATTATCCGAGTTGTATTTAGGAAGCACCTTTTGATGAATGATGCTGCAAAAATGAAAAGAAATTTCTCTTCACCAGTACGATGAGAGGTCAGCTAAAAAAGAGTTGTTTATAAAAAAACAGAACTCTAACATTTACTTTATTTACCCGATAACGCTGAAAATGGTGAACTACCTAATCTTGCATAACAATTAGGGGGGGGTATTCAGGAAATAGCTTACCCCAGATGCGGTCCAAACTATTCTTAAAACTCGCGACAGAACTGCAGGATATAAGTTTTTCTGGAAGCCGGTTCCAGAAATTTACCACATGAGGCTGAAAATGTGTTTCCAGGAGTCTAGTCTACATCGCTCCGTAGCAAGTGTGAGCGAATGCCTGCGGGTGCCCAGCTCGGGACTTAAGACAAAGAAGTCGTCCGTGATAACGCGCTTAACCCCTTAAAGGTTTCGATTAGGTCGGCTCTCAAATGACAGAGCGTAAGTGAGAAAAGATCTCGGGACTGCAGGCCTGCAAGGTAAGGTTTCCCTCGCTGACACTCAATCATGCGAGTTGCGAGACGCTGAACGCTTTCGAGTAGAACGATGTCGGTCTTGTAGTAAGGGCACCATGCCTGGACACAATATTCTAAATGCGACCGAACGAATGCCTTGAAAAGTGGTCGGAATACATCGGGTCTTCTTCTCAGCCGAAAAACCACTTGGCAAGCACGTTGAGCTGCAGTGGCGCATTGGCCCTCCCATTTGAAGTCGGTCCTAACTACTACTCACAATCCTTAACACACTGTAGCGTTAACACTGAGAGAATTGCCCGAAATCTGGAATGATATTTTATCAACCAGTGCTGACATGAGTAAGGCTTTTATTAAGGTTTAGTGGGAGGTCCCACTGGTATGACCAGTTTATGACCCGTTCAATGGTATGGTATGATGGTATGAAAGCACAAGTCTGATCCAGGCAAAGTGCCGCACAGTGAAAGACTGCACGTGGGCGATATTACTGTCAGGTTGCCCAGGCCTAGAAAGATATGAGAGATAGAAAAAATACCCGTTCAAGGGTATCTTCATCCGTTGATCCGAGGAACTTCACATCATCCGCGAAAATGAAGCATGGGCACTTCAATGCAGACGACAAGTCATCAATGAAAATAAGGAATAGAAGAGGAGCGAGTACCGACCCTTGGGGTACCCCACTGTTCACGTCGGTTTGGTTAGACATCGTAGATCCTACCCGAACTCTGAGTGTCCTACCTCTAAGGAATTTCTTTATCCAAGCAAGTAGACTACCCCGTATGCTTTTTTCTGCCAGCTTAATCTCGAGAAGGCGGTTATTTACGGAATCGAAATCCTTTCTGAAATCCAGGTCGAGGGATTCGACAGGATTAAGAAAACTAAGGTTAGTCAGGCAAGATCAATCCCTAAGAAATACATGTTGAGTTACACTCAGTAGAGAATACAGACAGATTTTGTCACGCAGTAGTTGTTCCAACACATTCGAGATGATGCTAGTCAGGCTGACAGATCTATGGTTACTAAGAGTTGACCTGCAACCACCCTTGTGTATTGGTACTATCATGGCTTCTTTTCACACACTAGGAAACACTTTTATGTTCAAGCATGAATTGAAGAGCTTGCATAAAGGTTCTGTAAGCACTGGGGCGAGATTCCTTAACATAATTGAGTGGATACCACCTGGCCCCTCAGCTTTGTTTATGCGAACATGAATAAGTGCGTCATGCACCTCGGCTTCATTGAAGGACAACTCATCTAGTGCAGGGGCACCAGGTAGTGGATTAAACGACGTAGACGGAGCATTTAAAGAATTATCACGCCTCTGAAAGCCACCGAAGAACCTGGAGAAGGCAGTCGCTTTAGACAGGTCGGCATCAGCTAGTTTTACCTCCTCCAGTTTCAAATCCCCAATGCTTTCCTGGTTTTGCCTTTTGATTGATCGTAGCTATAAAATCTTTTCGGATTGGATTTAGAATACCTAGCTAAGGATAACTCAAACTCCCGTTTGAGAAAACGCTGTATTTTAAAGCAAGCTTTCCGAGCGGTTTTGTATCGGACCGAAGAACCAAAAGTGAGAGATAGCTTATATTGCCGCCATAAACAATCTCGTTTACGGGTAGACCGACGAACTCAAGGTATCCACCACAGCGGCGTTTGATGCTTTTTCACGACTTTAAGGGGAGAGTGCTCGTTTTGCAACTCTTTCCGATACTCACAAATTCTATTGTAGTTTTCACTTACATTGAAATCCTTAGTGAGCTAAAAGGAAAATTTTGAAGTCTGTATGAGTAAACTCCAGTCTAAAAGCCTAAAATCGCGTCTAGGGCGAGCAATAGGGTTGTGAAAACGCAGTACCGCTTCAAAGATTATCATTACATGATAGCTTTTGTCAAGCGGTGGTAGGTATTTTAAAAGTCTAACAGCTCCGAGCTGAGATGACAATAACAGGTTGAGCGTGAACGGAGTGCATCCATTACGAAACCTCGTAGGATCAGTCACATGCTGATGCAACGTACGATCATGGAGTTATTCGCGAAACGTTTCGGATTGCTCGGTGACTACATCTACAGGGACGGCCCAATCTATCTCTGGAAAGTTGAATTAACCTAAGATGAGTACGATGGGATCTGATTGAAACAACCCGTCGAGCGTCTTAATCAACTGTGTAATCTCCTGTTGGGCTGCACTGGGTGTGACGTAGACATGAGCAATTGCGAGGGATGATTTGTAGCAAGTCAGGATACTCGTAACCACTTGGACCTTTTCACTGGCTAGGGATATACCCGTGCCCGTATTGTGCAAACCATACTCTAGGAGGGGTACGCCACCGCCTCTCCTATCGCCAGGTCTATCACATCTAATGACGAGATACTGTTCACTGGTGTTTATTTGCGCATCACCAAGCGCGGACAGCCAGATCTCAGAAAGCGCTATAACCCTGGGGTGTAACTCAGCCACACGAAGAGAGGTCAGCCCACTTATTCCTTATGCTACACACATTAGCGTACAGCACTGAGGCGCTGGTTAGGCGTGCTTCTGAAACTAATACTGCTCGGACCTTGGTCGCAGCACCCGAGGGAGCTGTACGTTTTTCGGCGTGCTACTTAAAACAGAAGTATCCGGTTCTACAGCCTCAAGCATGTATGTTACGGACAGTTGTCTGAGGATTCAGGTCGCATTCATCGAAGAAGAGCAACTACTGAAGACACCTGCTTGATTCCCATCTTCATTTGCACGAAACCCCTCAACGGCTTCTAATCCGGATATCAAGCCTCGTGGCGATGTGTTGTTCGGTATGATCGTCACTGATTCAATAGCGCTTCGATTTACGACAGGCTTACGGATAGCAGATGTTCCTAAAGTTAAATTTCTCCGAGTTGAAGCGGAAGAGTTTTGTATAATCAGAGAGGGAGGGTTCTCCGGTTTATTCTGAAGTTTGTCTAGAGTTGGTTTGGCGATGTGTTGAGCCCTAGACAGTAACGCATCCTGATCCGCCTGGTATTTGAATCCTACCAGGATTGGCCTAGGGCGGATATCCATCTTACATCTCCTTACACGGCGAACTCTCACAGTGGGAGTAGAAGCTCTTAAGACCTACCATCCGGATAAGATCGCCGATACATCTGCGATCAAAATCTCTTCGACACTTGGATTCTCTAATGAAAGGCTCCGCTCGGTTAAAAACTAGTACATTTCGGGTTCTAATTATTGAAGCAGAAGTGCATTGTATCAAATTGCTTACGCGAAGCGTTTAATTCCTGGATAATTCGACCCAGTGCGGGTGAGCCAGAAACATTTCTAAGTTGCTTCCTTTGGGTAGTGGCTTTACTGGTCTCTATACGACTTTTCCGAGTTTCAGCTACATTGACCACCTTGGGAGAGGAAGCTTGCTTTGGAGGACGTTGTAACTGGCTAGCTTTGTCAGCTATCGCCTTGCCTGCCGTTGTCTCATAACTTAAATTCACCATCACAACAGATGCAAAATGTTGGGCGAGTACAAAATCTGACGAGCTGGGCGACGTCACACTATTCCTTGGATTTTGACAAGCGGCGTCTCTAGAGCGTCAAGATAAGCTGGATTACCATAACAAGATAACTGCACGCTTTCTGAACAACCGAAAACTGATATACCGCCATATAAATGACGGTAGGCGGCTCCACATCGACCTCTGTAGAAGCCGCAAATACCTTGAAGGATCACTACATGCCGGTATTCCAGAATTGCCAACCATCTTCGTTGAATATCACCCCCCCCCACCTAGACTCTACTATTCTGTTCACCGCTGAACGTGCAGCTCCGTGAAAATTCATCACCTGGAGTAGACCGGATTACACCGAAAGCATTGCGTTTCTGTGCAACTTTGTGAACCACTTTCCATGTACTTCCAACGTCTGTTCGATACCTCCCATGTTCCCGAAGATTGAAAATAGGGGAACATTACCCCGATCTATAAATGTGGAAACCGCAGTGATCCTGCGAATTACCGCCCAATCACTCTGCTCCCTGTGCTTTCCAATGTAATGGAATCTATTGTATCCGATGATTTGATGGCTTTTATGGAGAACACGAATGCTGTCGCTGTCGAACAACATAGGGTTCCGCCGCGGACACTCCTGTACAACAAACCTGCTTTTGGCGCGGGACTGCTGGACCAAGGGTTTTTGATTGCAGGCTAGGTGTCGACGTTATATACCTGGATTTCTCCAAGCTTTTTACCGTGTTATATTTAATTATATTGCACAATCTGATACAGATAGAAGTGCGTCAACATAAACAAGGAGATGTACAAAGCGAGAAGGGGGGTACAAAGCGTTGTCATCGGCATCGTTGAACGTAGGCATGAGACTACCCGGTTGCCTACACCGAAGTAGGGGAGATTTCGTTTAGGGGGTCCCACCCCGAGCCTTTACCCACAAGGCAGTGGAGCGAGAGAGGTTCGCACCTATCGGTGGCCGGTGACCGACGAAGCGGTTCATACGCCCTTTTCTGGAAATTTCCAGTTCGGAGCCCGATAACCCCGTTGATAAGTTGGTGACTTCAGTTTTTGCCTGTGCACCATACAATGTCCTTGGATAGGACAAGGGGCAGTGACTTTTGGAGCGGCGAGTCACATCCGCCGCGTCGTGGTGTCATCATTGGATTTTTGTTGCTTTTTATAGGGAGAACGCTTGCCAGGCGAAAACCCACCACACCCTCAGACACCACCGTGTTAACCACGCTATTTTATTGCAAAAGCTTGGTCTACTTGGAATTGGTAACCCACTTTTGTCTTGGTTAGCCGAATTCCTCCGCTCCAGAACACTTCGCGTTCGCGTCAGACAATCGCTCACGGATTGTTTTTCAATACAATGCGGATTACCCCAGGGCTCTGTACTCCGTCCGCGTCTGTTCTTGATGTTCATCAACGACATTGAATCATGTGTGAACTCACCGTTTCTGATGTTCGCAGATGATATCAAGCTATGGCGCATCCTCTCCTCCTCGAATGATTGTGATGACGTACAAGCCGATCTTACCTCATTTAATAACTTGGCAACGTAGAACCAGCTCCCTTTCAACCCACGAAAATGCCGATCTCTCCGCATTCGTCACTCTGGCGAACCTAGATACAAGCTAGGGGACACCGAACTTTCGGTGAGTATGCTAGAAAAAGACCTCGGCGTATTGGTTCAAAGTGATCTTGGGTGCTCAACCCAATGTTCCCTCGCATCATCAGTCGCCAATCGCAACGTAGGGCTCCTCAAAAGGGTCTTCGGTTTTTTTTGACCGCCGCCTCTTTTCCTTGCTCCTACACGCGTACATCAGACCCCACCTGGAATATGCGGTATCCGTTTGGTCTCCATGGCTAAAGCGTGACCATCACGACCTAGAGCAGGCTCAACGGAGATTCACGAAGCTCGTCAAAGGACTCAGTTTGCTGAACTATGAAAACCGCCTCCAGCAACTCAACATGTTCCCGACGAGTTACCGTCGCATCCGAGGGGATCTGATATGGGTTTTCCAGTTCCTTAAGGAGAACAAACATCGTGCCATGGATTGCTTTTGATGGTACCCAGTTCCGGAACCCGGGGACATGTCTTCAAGCTAGCCCACCAGCCCAGTCGGTTGTGTGGTGCTTATCTGCAGCTTTCCACGGAAGAAATTCTGGACGTTCGATTGGCTCGTTAGCCACTTATTGTCTTCTGCGCGGTACGTTCAACGTGGTTTTAATTTCCACGCTCCATTAAAATATCATTAAGATACCACAGCAACCGGCGATACTTTGCATAAATACCGTAGTGAGATTTATGTATACCTGAGCAGCTAGGGTGAGCCCAACGCTTGCAAGCTGTGTACTCAATTTCCTTGGCCACCAATCTGCCACATTTGCCGTTGAAGAATTTTGTCCTCATATCTATCAGTTGTCTGTACCCCTCGTTTTTGGAATGATCTACCAGTTTTTGTCGTAACCTCCCCATCGCTCTCCATTTTCAAAAAGCGACTTGACGCTTATCTCTATTTTTCTCAACAAGTTCAATGGATTTTTGCTTTTCCTTCTTCCCGATACTGCACCCATTTTCCTCTTCCTTTCCAGATACATTTACGGAACCTCACCGATTCATCTCCCCCTGTATTGACTGTTATGATATATAACCCCACCCTTGACGGAACTTTGGCAAATGACGCCGAACCCGCTGAACTCCACCTAGAGAAGTTAAAACCCTTGCAATCGTGAGGTCGCAGGTTCGAGTCCCGGTGGCGAAATTATTTTCTGTAAATAATTCGTCATCGGATTTAAGACACATCATTTCTTCCAAATAGCGTTGTCTAACTTCTATATCCCTTATCTCAATATCAATTTTGTCCAAAGCGACAGAAGTTCAAACAAACCACTGGCTGATAATTGTTAATAAAAATCTTTTTAGTATGCCTACTAACAAACTACAAGTAATAGCGGGTGCAGTGCTCAAGGAAAGTTCCAGCTCTGATGAGCTGGATCCATTTTTTGATACGTTTCCTAATGACACTCTCACTAATGACTCTCCCCACAGTTCCTTTTTTCAATCTCTGCAACCATTCGTGTACCGTTTCGCTGAACCAGCAGAGGCAAAACTCAACGAAATGGAAATGAAAAGAAAATCAAGGGAGCGGATAAAATGGGAGAGGGAGATTGCGTTGGAAGAAATCGAAATTAAGATAAGAGAGATAAAATTTAGAAAATCCTATTTTGAAAAAATGATGTGTGTCCAAACCGATGACGAATAACTTTCAGAAAATAATTCCGCCACCGTGACTCGAACCCGCGACCTCAGGACACTTGGGCGAAGCACATGACCAATACACCACTAGGTCACTGACGCATTGTCTAAATTAAAAGTAGTTAGATAGACTTTTTATTTCAATGCTACACCCCTTTTCAGCCTAGCCAAAATTGGTAGTGGAGATAACGTATACCCCTTATCACAGCCGCTAAAATACCACAGCAACCGGCGATACTTTGCATAAATACCGTAGTGAGATTTATGCATACCTGAGCAGCTAGGGTGAGCCCAACGCTTGCAAGCTGTGTACTCAATTTCCTTGGCCACCAATCTGCCACATTTGCCGTTGAGGAATTTTGTCCTCATATCTAACAGTGAAAAGTATGAGTAATGATAAATCTCCCGAAAAATAAATGCTGATTTTACCACTAGCGTAATTGACCAGCAAAAAATATTAATAATATAGTAATACAGTTATTCTTTCTTTCAGTAAATTCAAGGAATAGCGAAAATTCTTAATGATATTTTAATGGAGCGTGGAAATTAAAACCACGTTGAACGTGCCGCGCAGAAGACAGTAAGTGGCTAACGAGCCAATCGAAAGTCCAGAATTTCTTCCGTGGAAAGCCGCAGATAAGCACCCACAACTGCCAAGACGTTTTTTCTTTTTGCTTAAAATCTTCGACGACACCAAGAAAATATCCGGATTGTATTTAAGGACCACCGCGTTATAAACGATGCTGGAAAAAGAAAAAGCAGTTTCTCTTCACCAGTACGGCGAGAAGTCAGCTAAAGAAGAATCGTGTTTGGAAAACAGAAAACTCTAGTCCGTTGATATTTTGGAGCGGGGCCTTGAAATCGGTCGTGCTCAAATGATGTTGTTCATGGCCGTTTTTATTGTTTTCAGTCAAACGAACCTTTTGTTTGAACGTTTTAACATCGCAGAACCTGGTAAACGAAGACCTTTGATGCCCCGCACGCTTTAAATGCTGCGAAATATTTTTATTTTGAAGGATGGGAAATTTGCTGCGCCGGTCAGAAAAATGTGAGAGAAAACTCATACATGGGGGTTTAGAAATCGTGCAGCATGACTTTTCACCAACATCCATCACAATCACAAAGCCTAATGCCTGCAGACGAAACCGAAGCTGTTTTGATTTTGAATGTGACTGGCAGTCTCGAATTTTCCCATCAAAGTTTGACGTCCCTCTTATTCGTATTGAAATTCTGTGTTTAAACTATTTTGATTAACTGAAAATTCATTTTAACGAATAAAGGTTTCTTCTTCTTTTTCTTCAAACAACCGACAGCACAAACGTCAAGACCCATCAAATTTACATCAATAGAAACCGTTTCTTGGCAATCAACGATGCTAACATGCCTTGCTATGGAATCTTTTTGGCAACATTCACACAACTGACCAAATCGACTCCAATCAATAAGAGCTCGACGTGTCACAAAGTCTGTGAGTTGCTGAAAATTAATTTCTAATCCCTCGCAGTATACAGCGTTCATCAGATCAGTCCACTGTTGCTGGAACACAGCCGGTAATATATGCACAATATACTCCAAAGTGTCACTTGCATTCAAATCAGCCTGGCACTCCAATAGAGTGAGGGCAACCTGACACTTATGCATTGACGAAGCAAGAATCGCGAAGCCTTCTGACTGGCCTATCAATCTTCGGGCCTCTCCAGATAACTCATCTAAAACTGAGTGGGCCACAGTACAAGCTAGGTCTGAAGCTCGTTCCCTGTAACTTTGCGGTACGTTCAACTTGGTTGTATTTTCCACGCTCTGCTAAAAATTATTACGCATTTTTGCTATTCTGTGAAATTACTGTAAAATAGACTAACTATTTTACTACCTTATAAAAAGCAAATCGTCTATTATATTTCGTGCTGATTAATTACGCTTGTGATTAAATCAGTCTATAATCTTGCTGGTACATTATCTTTCTTATATCTCTCGCCGTACGATGAGTACAGTTAATGCTTGCCTCAACGGCAATTGCTGCAAAAAAGTGGCCAGGGGAATTGAGTGCACAGC
>JACCGJ010001599.1:3692-14563 GCA_013407085.1 Atriophallophorus winterbourni
CAGGCTTGTGCTTTCATACCATCAGAAGACCAATTTTTAAGAACTTATTAGATGTCTCAAGTGTTGAATCATGGATGGGTTTGCTATTATGAACGTCACAAGAGCTACATTGTTTGACAAATCAGCCTGATTCATCGTGCTAACAGCTAGCCTGGAGCATGGAAATATGTGACGCAGTATCAGGGGTCATAGAGAGATGATCTTCATGGCAAATTTCTGTTTCTAACCTTTGCATATCGACGCATAGACGAGAGAATTGAGTGACCAATAGCAAGCCCATCACCTGACGGGGGAATGATAGTCATACACACGAGACACACGCTCACAATTCCCGTTTGTGACAGAAAAATTAGAGTACAAAATAAATCGGCGATTGGGCTTCTGGTTTTAATGTGGTGCATAAAATCAATGCCTCGAATGACATTTTTTTGGCGAGTAGACAGAGAAGTTGCCGCAATGCCGCATTCCTCATGTTTTATTTCGAAGCATTTCTTTTGATAGGATTGTCGAAAGAAGCTGGGAATTTGCCATAGCCTTCAACGCTGAGCTGTTCGAAAAATGTTGCTTAACCCGAAGCAAGCTTATCACCATAACCGCGGTCATCACCTTAACTGGTATTCAATCGAAAAGACACCAGCTATTTAATAACACAGTGCATTTTACGCTTCGCAATTACCGACAGGTGCCAAACTGTTGAGCTGATGTTCCAGTTCACCCTTCTTGAAACACACGGTACGACTCCCCAAGCGGATGCCACGAACCAATTCATGCGGCTGTAGCAAATCTTTGACTGGATCCGGACTGGTATTTGCAGATGACACTTTGTAGTACAGACTGCGGGGGGTCACAGGTTGATTGTCTTTCGCGTTGAGCCAGATTGGTGCGGGTGGCTTGGATGGCCGCACCAGACAGTAAGCCGCGACGCCCAAGGCGAGGTCTTCCGACGGGCCCAAATGGAAGAGAAAACGAGCCACTCGACGCCGTGGGAGTTCCGCACACTGAGTGCTAGTGAGTAAAGATCAAATGTGGAATAAACATCACGAAAATGGAGGAATACAAAGTATCAGTGAGAGTGATAGCGGGGTTTGGAATCAGGTATTCACACAACTCAGTAACAACTTCCCTCCGGAGTGGTAGGGATTCAGTCCACAAAACTCCTAGAACATTAAATTAAAAAACTGACGAATACCAAATCATGCACTATACATCACTTGCAATGGGCTTCACGGTGATTTATTTGACTGGAATTCACCGGTAGTAGGTATAATTTATTCTGCAGTAGAAAACAGACTCCCCTTTTTTCGTATCCCAGTACAATGCTATCTGCATTGCCTCCCCTTCCGGATAAGATAAGAGACGTTCAAGTATACATTTCATGGACAAAAAGTCAAGCCAATTAGGGTGGTTAACATAAAGAGCCTTCAATTGTTCAAACGGTCAGCGTCTGTTCGTGTCTAACCAATCAGAAATCATTTTTGCACCGATGCAGATTTTCCTCGCATTTTTACATCAACAAAGCAACCCAACAGCGGTGAATGATAAGGTGAATGAATAGATGACCTGTGGATGGGAATCATGAAACGTGCAGAAAAAATGGAAAATATTCAAGTTCACATTTTGTTTAAAGTCAGATGGACGGGTCGATTGCTTCAAGGCTGGGTTATCATCAATGACATTAAAAATAAGCGATGTCAAGCAGACGCTCTTCAATGGGCAGCGAGAACTGCAGAGGAAACATTTTCACAGTGATGATATGACTTGCATGACAGCTTCAGGGATGATGCGACCGAAGCACCTAAATGTTTCTCTATTACCTATGGTTTCATCCAAATTTAAAACGAGTTCAGAAACTTACACTGCTGATGCGCTCAAATAAGAGATCAACTCGGAAACAATGAAAACCGGTGTGATGACTTTTCAATTTTTCGTTGAATATGATACTCGTAAGTAGTCATAAAAACCAAACAAAATACTCCGCATGGCACCAATCAAAAAACAGTGCTGGCGCCTTCAAGAAGGGTATAGAAAGAGAACGGAAAACGATTCATACATGTTAATACACGTACATACAGACGTCCGACAGCAACCCATGAGGTGACGGTATGATTTGAGAGTCCCACCCAAAGCAGGGATTATGCACTGCTGGTGCGCTCAAATTAAAGCGAAACTCGAATCCAACAATGCCATTGCACCGTCGTGAACAACGTTGTAAATATTTCAAAGGATGTGAAACTCACGATTAGTAAAAAACATCAAACAAACTAACCGATCAAATAACTCTTCAACAGTGTTTGACGGAGTTCTGAGCTCCGGCACAGGTACGTCCAGGCCAAATAGATCAACAATGTCATTTGACAAAAAATCCTGAAAAATAAATAATATTATAAAGTGCGTTGCACTTACACATCACAACCGGTTTCTGGCTGTATGCCGTCATCAAGTAGAGACAATTTATATTAGTCTTTCATCTGCGCCTACAGCGCTTGACCACGATTCACTCTGTGATTCTGTGCTTGAACATCGTGGTTCGTTGAACGAACCTTATAAAACAGTGGTTTCTAACTCTAACTTGTTTAAATGATAATATATTTCAATGTATTGTGCTGCTCACATCCCCATACCTTACACACCACTACCGGTTTCTGGCTGTCTGCCGTCATCAGGTGGAAACAGTAAGATCAGGTTCAGTGAGCCTTGAAGCAGTGGAAAAATCGGTAAACAAAGTTAAACTTGTATGCCACTGTTATATAGGGTTCTCACAAAGAACCACGATGTTCAAATACAGAATCACAAAGTGATTCCTCGCCAAGCGCTCGAGGCGCATGTAAAATATATATCCAGACCTTCAGTACTCTCCGTGCCGGGTGGCACATGAGGCGAAGACAACCCCACGCCAATGATTCCGGTCTGCCAAGCATAATAAATTGTTTTACGACTACTCATCAGTACCAAGTTCTTCGAATTATTCACAAAGTTTATCACAACGGTCGGCATTGGAAGCACTGGACTCGAGTTTCGCTCTTATTGGAGCTCATTAGCAGCGCATATCCTGTCTCAGGTCTGATTCGAACCCAGGACCTTCACCATCGTAGTCTCACGTCTTACGGCCTGAGCTACTGTCCACTGTTTGACCGATCGCGATTAAGCCTTCATGAATGTTTCTCCAGACTGGCACATTTGAGTAGCGTCATATGCCCGACCAGTCGAGAAGGAGCCAGCAAAATCTGTTGTGGTCGTCCAACCGATCTGATCTCCTTGTCAGGTCTTCCCATCAGATACAGTGTAAGCTAACACCGATTAAATCTGACGGGACTGTGGTTTCAATATTTACCTGGTTTACCTCCGTTGCCATCGTTACGGAAACCGCATTAATCTATTGCAGCATTTTTTCGTTATTTTATACAATATAACCCCGGTGTATTGCATTTGTTCGTAAACAGAATCAACGCATTATATTCTATCGATATTATTATATGATGTTTTGTTTTATATTTGTGACTACTCATCAGCCAGAAAATCTCGATTCTAAATCCAGCTTCGAACTATTTAACTTTGAAAACTAACCACCCACACTTTTCTTCGAATCCAAATAAATGATGCAGCAAAGGTCGGTGTGCTGAACCTTCCTTTACAAAATATCTGTTTAGGATCAAACCATACACAGCTACTCTCCCCATTTTGCTTAGTTCACACAGTATGTCATTGTCGCAAACGTTTAGTTGAGCGTTACGAACCTATTGGTTTACACATCAGTGTGGTTAAAAGCCCGGCTACCCCGCTGCAAAATACTCCACAGTGGCACCCTGAACCACTGGAACAATGGGTGAGTTGTTCAACGCTGAAAGAACTCCTAAATCCCATCCGATTTAAATTAAAAGTAATTGCACCTGCGACGTTACGTTTAACCTTAATTTTCACAATTTGGGCAATCCGACAGCATCCTACATACATTTACGATCACTACGATCTAAGTGGTCAAGTTGGGTCAAAGGTGGAGGCTAGGTACTTCATGTCGAGAGAAGGCGCTGCGGATGAAACAACGACATTACGCACAAACTTTCTCAAACCGTTCGCGAATATATGCGTGCGTTTACCTTGGATGCGAAACACACGACCAAGCTGTTATTCACATACATTAAAATGGTTCTGCCGAGCGTTCCTGTCGTGGACTGTGTTGTCGCAAGAGAGCATCCAGATCTGTCTAGGCCTGGGCAACCTGACAGTGTCTTAGCCGACGTGCAGTCTCTGACTTTGCGGCACTTTGCCTTGTTCAGGCTTGTGCTTTCATACCATACATTGAAGCGCGTCATTAGATCGCACGTGCAAATTAATCGTGGTGTAGATAGATACGATGAATAAACGTTGGCAGTGCAATTGATGAGGCTTTCGAGCGTGGCCTTAGCACTATAAATCAGCTTCAGCAGCAGCATCAACAACCCCGACGGCATGAAGCACCGGTGTGAGTCCAGGCAAAGCGCCACTGACGTCAGTTTTATGTCAGTCACGTAAGGTTTTCGAACAAATATTAGATGGATCACTTGGACCCCACCAAGCCAAACGACTAGGTCCCACAGAGGCTAGCGATATGGCGAGCCTCTTTATCCCAGCGCTTCATGTCATGGATTGGCCACCCGAGCGTTAGTTCCAGCCTCCATCAGGCTCGGTGAATAAGACGCGGTATGGTAAATGGTGATGAGACATTCTGAAAACACGTCCCAACCATCACAAACGAGTAAGCATCAGCGTTCCTCTCAGCGTCATAACTGTTAGACAACAAATATTAATAGATAAAGTATCTAAGTGACAACTGATGCAGCCTGGTAATCTATCTGTCGCAATGCTTGGAAGGGGAAGCGGAAGAAGTGGCCGTAGCTGAAGGAACAGTAGTAGCTGGGCTTCTCCTAACCAGCTTGTTGTATGCACCTGGTAACACAGCCTGATTGCGTCAAATGCGGCTAGGACTAATCATTCTTGTTAGAATAACGCTTGTATGTCGCTGTGTTGTCTCTGTCTGGGCAGAAGAACAATTAAGAGTCACGCAAAATCTTGGTCAACAATGTTACGGGGTTTGAGACTGTGTTAATTCCCTCACACATTCAAAGCCTTGCTACTCATTATTATTAACAAACGCGGACCTTATTTCGGCATGGCGGCTCTTTCGGTGGGAAATTATGTTCGTGTGTTGAACATGGTACTAAGTGACGAAACAAATACGGTACGGAACCATGAAAGAAACTAACCAATGAATGTGAGTTATCCAAATGAGGATATCATTCCAAAGGTTGTCATAGCCGGGGTGGTAGTGGACATAAGCTCCCACTGTTTATAAAATGCTCTCATATGGCAACCAAGTCCAGCTTCTGACCTGCACGAGTGGCTCCTCGAGCCCGGTGGAACTGCTTCTACCAACAGGAGAAGGAGCGAGGACGAGTGACTGGCGCTTGAAAACCAGTTTGCTTCGGGCAGATGGAGCTCATTAACCTGGGAGGGTATTTCATCTAAGGGAAGGAAAACCCTGAATTTAGACCTACGCTGCCTTGCGGGATACCCGATCGCGGGAAAGGCTTCGGGAGAAAACGCCGAGGAAAAACCTTGAACAGAGTCTGGTAGACCACCTATTTCTGGCAACTCCATGCTGCCTTGCAGGTCGCACTTGGTTGTGCAAAGGCTAGAGAAGCTGACTCGAACAAACGCCGAGTGGTGCTGGGGACGCCGCTTTGTATCCAAATTCCAAAGAACCTTTTTTGAAACCGACTCATCCTCCAGGAGGAGATAGTCGCACAACAGTAAGTAAGTATTAAGTAAGAGAACGCTAGCGAAGAGCTTGCTTCCTAGATTTCAACGTTGGACCTGAAGGGTTTACACCTTGAAATTCGGCAAGATGCTTGTCTGTCATAGTTTTAAATACCAAATGATACGGTGTACACATGAGAACAAGTTTGAAGTCAAACGGAGTAGCACAGTTGATTTGAGAGACGTTCAAGCTACATGCGATTAGAAAGTATACCCGAGCATCTGCAGACATCTACTTTAGAAACGATTATTGGTTTTCGCGCATATCCCATTGACATGCCGAGGATTTGAAACCCCAAACACGTTTAGTCGGCGTGGGTTTTATTTTGATCATAAACGCATTATTTATACACAAACTGGGCACGTTTATTGAGTAGGAATTATGAGGAGAAGAATAAAAAGAAGAAGAACAAAACTTTATTCGTTAAAACGAATTTTCAGCTGGCTTACCTGATAAAACAGTGTGAAGTCGAATTGCTCGAACCTGGGACAGTTGATCGGAAGCACGTGGAGGTGAATTCCAGATTGTCGTAGGTCCGTCAACTTGGTTTTCGCCTGACGCTGGACAAGGAGATATTCCACCCGCGAGGAGTGGTTAATACAATTAACGATAAACAAGTAGAATCATATTACTCGTGGTTTGAGTACGAGAAACTGCTACCCATCCGCCGCCTGTGGTTGACAGCACCAAATTCCACGGAGCACAAATTTTTATTGCTCGCGAAATCCTTAAACGACGTTTCATAATGCAGCAAAACCCAAGGACATTTTAGCTACTTACTGCCCGAATTAGCTAAGGTGGTGGCAGGTTTATCGAGCATAAAAAAGCGATGCCGAGGTACGATTCTATTTCATACAACAGTAACATGTCTCATATTCTTGGTCATCATCATCATGGATAGCGTACACCCGTAGCAAGTACCGAGTACTTCACTGACACACAACCATGCGACGGATGTGCAATCGTGCAGCATTTATGTGTTGTGCGGCTAACATCGTGCTAAATTGATTGGCCAACGGTAGTGAGCTGCACGCGAGTACACGCTGGAGTCTCACTACCATTTCTATTTCAATTCCCCCCCTCATATCTGTCTAGGCCTGGGCAACCTGACAGTATCTTAGCCCACGTGCAGTCTCGGACTGTGCGGCACTTTGCCTGGATCAGGCTTGTGCTTTCATACCATATATCATACCATGCGACGATAGAATCCTAAATAATTGGGACCATAGAAAAGCTACTGTAGAAGATGGAGCACAGACATACTGGGATGAGGTGTCTACACCTCGAATCAAACATGCATTCAAGCAAGTGTTGTGAACGAGTAGCGCGACATCAGCATGACAGCATCTTTGCGGCTTTAACTGTCACACATCATAACAAGCTTTCTTCGCCACTTCACTCGATGATACAAAATTAATCAAAAACTCCAGGAGTATGTCTACAACGAGACCGCCAGTAAACACGATTTTAAGCCGTATCATTAAAGGTGAGAAGCCATAAGTAATTCTCGTCTGTTTGGCTCCACGCTAGGAAACGGGCCGCCCCTCTACTACAGTCCAACATTTCATCTGTTTGGGAGAAGTCAGAGTCTGATCACTCTTACAAGGATCCATTCTTCACTAATACTTAGGCCAATGACTTCACGTGGACTGATATAATGTCAAGCAGAAAAAAACAATGGAAAAGAGAAAGTTGCAGCAAGACTTCAGCGTGTTCCTGCATGCATGTCATCGCCAGTGGCAGATCGATTTAGCATGACGTTACCTACAGATTAGGAAGATACTCATCATCATTGACAGCATCACAACTCACCGGTAATGACTGCGCGAAATGCTTGAACGGGTTAGAGCGACATAAAGCATGACATCTTGCCCCTTGGCGGCTGCACTATCACGCATCATAAAAGCATTCCCGTTTCGCTCATCTAGCGCGGTCTACACAGCGTGTCCGGTCCCACCTTGAACGCCCGAAGTGCAGACAAGTTTAATCGAGCACTTCAAAAACAAGACCACCAGTGAACACGACTTTATGTCATATCACTGAGAGTAACAAGCAGACAGGTCGTCCCAACCATAGATAGTTCACATGTCACGGCCTTCAGTTGTTTGAACCAAATCAGAGTCTGGCAACCGTTCTGGCTAGCCTCAATTAGGTTGGATATGCGTTTTCCTTATTGCTAGTTGAACAAATCTGATTGGATCGCACATCTTACCCGCTATGTCACTGTGGCCCAGAATCGCCTTCTAGTAGAAAGTTACAAAACTGCACATGGGCTATGTCAGACTTCCCGAGAATAAACAGAAAGAAAATGGGACCTTTCAGTTTGTTGTGGTAAGAAGCATTCACCAACAAGATTAAGTGTACAGATTGCAGGCAAATACAAAAGACAAACATAAAACTCGCCTGTGCTTTTAAATCATCTTTCAACGGATCAGGATCATTGGTAATTAGGAATATTTGCCGGAGTCCGAGAGATTTTGAGCTGTATCGCAAACATGAAGGTTAATGCAAACAAACCCACCAATCAGTGAACATGTTCTGACAAGCCCAAAGTGCTTCGTATAAATTTAAAGGTGCATCGGAGGGTTCGAATCGTGTCCGTAGCTCAGGAACAGAGAGTTGAGACAATTTTTCCAGCTCTAGTATTCGCTCAGGTCCGGTGAGATCCAGGGTCTTTACGAAACGAGAAACAAAACGTTAGGAGATTAAAAGAAGGGAAAATTTTAGGTGTGAAGCTTACCTGCAGGATAAGGATATTTTCAAGTGTTTTTGAAGAAGACCACAGCTGTAATCGTAATAAAAGACAGAATTATGTAATCATACACACATTTTGTAAGTTATCATTCACTCCTGAAAAAATAGGAATGATTCATAAATGAGGTCGTGGAAGCACAATGGTTGGAGAGTGTCAAATTTCACGATTATGCTTTTGGGAATATTTACTCAATTCAAATTCCCCAAGACAACCAGTTGTAAAATAAAGCACATTGTGTGGTGCTGGCTCGTGGCTTTTAAATCGAAGATAAACACTGGTAAAAACTGCTTTACCGGGAAAAAAGTAAACTGAGCGAACAAAATAAATAGTTTTCAGAATTATACGCTACTGACAAACTAATCAGTAGCATTAAATAAGACAAAAAGCAAATGACTAACCGTGCGCATGACCACAACCCCGACCATATCAAGTGGCGCGTCCAAAGCTTTCATTTGTTGATATTTTTGGCAACAAGTGAGTGCCATGGGTAATCCGTTTGTAGAACAAAACATGGATTCGGTGCAGTCGATAAGGAACACGGTACCCATACGTTTGGAGGACTGTTCGCGAAAACCAAACGGAAAAATAAGAGTGGAATTTCAAAGCAACCCCGACATTTTATTCATCATCATCATCCTGAAGCAGATGCATGAATTCACGGAGAGTGCCAAGCCAAAATAATCGAACACGAAAAAAAGAATTAGGCATGAACATGTTTCACGGTTTTGTGTTAACATGCGATCCATCGCCGTATCAGGGTCGAGATTCCAGTACTCGCTTCCTGTTGCTTGAAAATAAGCTTCACTTGGACTCATCACCATATCCAAATGCAAACCGGTGTCGACAGATAGGCATAGTCATCGTTGTATGCGGGATCGTATACTGTCAGGTCGACCATGCCTAGACAGGAAAACAATTAAGGTTCTCGGTTAAAGTATTTGGTTAAACGCATGACCCACAAGAGGGCGGATTGGGTCGAGACCGTGTGAATCTGACCTCTATCCACTGACTTATTGCCTTGTATGAGTAGGTCTGATGATGCCAAGAGAGCCCTAACCAGAATAGCTCAATGTATTATGGAGTTACTCAGACCATCGCACAACGTTAAGAACGAACCTCAGCACGAAGGGCAGATAGAGAGAGAGAAGATAGATAGATATGTATGTATGTATGTGTGTATGAAATCACAAGCCTGATCCAGGCAACGTGCCGCACAGTTAGAGACTGTACGTGCGCTAAGATACCGTCAGGTTGCCCAGGCCTAGGCAGATATGAGAAAGGAAACAGAGAATAGAGATGGTAGTGAGGCTCCAGCGTGTTTCAGCATACAGCTCACTACCAGCGGTCCATCAATTTAGCACGGTTTTGCCGCACAACACATAAGTACTACACGATTGCATATCCGGTTTCCCGTTGTTTGGAAATAGATAGATAGGGAGAAAGATAGAAACCAGAACCAAATTCAGTGGACAAAACGCTTCTTTCTGCTTCGGCCTGCAAACATGGCCGTAGGGGGTAACGGAAAGCAGCTTCAATAGTAATCGAGAGCATAAGCACTCGATTGAGGTTTTAAAAAATACGCTATATTACCGTCTGTGTTATGGAAGTGCGGGAGATATGAGTAACACTGTGCATTGGTTGGTTATAAGCGTATAAAACGCATGGCCGGGAATCACGTTGTGATTCTCTATTTGAACACCGTGGTTCGCCATACGAACCCTATTTAACAAGTATAACTTTGTTTACCACTTTTTCCACCGTGGCAAGGCTCACTGAACCCGATCTTACTGCGTGCACCAGATGACTTCAAACGAACAGAATGAATGGATGAAAGCACAAGCCTGAACTAGGCAAAGTGCCGTGCAATCACAGACTACACGTGAGCTAAGATATTGTCAGGTTGCCCAGGCCTAGACAGATATGAGAGAGATAGAATAGAATAAAAATAGAACAGAAACAGGTAGTGGTGTGCAAGTGCGCGGGTATGTGAGCAGCACAATACAAGAGCCAATCTCATTTAACCGGACCCATAGTTGACAATGCTGCTAGCGTAGGTAGGTGCGTGAAATACTTGCATATAAAAGTGTACTGTAACAACACGTGTTTCGGAAAACGACCCACACAGATCGCCTATTTAGGTGACATAATATGCCCGTGTGAACTCAACAGTTGTAGCAAAGCGGTATGAAACCAATTGCAAACTTTCCCACAGCTCATAGAAACCGATCCAATTGTCCCACCTCATGAATGTAAACAACATGAAGCCAGCTGCAGAGTGTAAGCAGGGAGACACTCATCGACAAACCAAATGATGGTTTAATA
>JACCGJ010001600.1:0-62782 GCA_013407085.1 Atriophallophorus winterbourni
TGACGACTGCGTTCTAGCGACGGCTTTGCATTTTGAACCTCCTCGTCTTGCCGCACAAAACAACTCTCGTAATCCTATTCTCATCTTTTCTGGAGTGACTGCATTGTGCAGTAAAATCAAGGTTGAAGAAAAGGAGAAATGGAAATGGAGAAAGACGGCAGTACTGTTGTTCGCTGCCTGTTGATGTTTTTTCTCCGATGTCTTGTTGTTTGCTTCGCGCCATTTGATTTTCTTGGAAACTGGTCGATGTCACTGACCGGGCGGCGAAGATCAATCAATATACAGGTGAAGGTGACAGACTTTTGATTCGCATGTTAGCGAAAGATAGAATAAATAGAAGTGTACAATAATAATGTCTAGAGACACTCCTCTGCTACAATTTTGTCCGGAATGCACTCTGGTGTTTGGAATAACCGAAAGTTGACTGTAAAGACAATGATGATTGTATAAAGCTCGTGCGACAGTGAAACCTGAACTACCCACGGAAAACACAAACATAAGCTGAATGATTCCTAACTCCGAAGCATCAGTTTTATCTTGAACATATTATAGATTGACAAATTGACTGAGGCTGAGGTGCTTTCAAAAGGTGGTCTCTAAATTCCATTATACTAAGATCTACTTCGACAGGTTCCACACAAACTCGTACTACTTGTGTGGCTGATCATATTTAAATTCTATCTTTGTTGAACGCGTCTCAGTACCATTTCAACTGGTTCTTTCAAGTCTCGAAAAATTTCCAGTTTCCGCGATTAATGCTTCTTCTCACTTTTAAGTCAAATTTGGAATGCCGAAATAAAGGTAACTTCCTCCTTTGTTTGATTAAATAGCTCCGTATCATCGTTTGTAGGAACATGTGCTTCAGCTTTATAAGCATCCCAACCGCTTCTCCATTTTGCTCACAAGCATTCACCATGATCAGTCATCGCATTCGATAATTCCAATGTGGTTCTCATGAGACTTGAGATCCAACAGCATTTCCAGTATTATGCACCTGTTTCACTACATGATGCTGAGTGTATATTTTACTCAGACGTTTGGTCCATCTTGCATAGCTCGGATCACTAGGTGGATCCTTAGACGTAACGTCTGCTTAAGTTATTTTCATTCCTAAATGTCGATCAATCAGTGTCGGAGCCGAGCAATCGATGAGTTCGCGCACGTTCTTTACATCAACCCGTACGAAAGCCATTTTGTAAACGGTTTGTAGTCAGGAAAGCTACACCCGTAATCGTGGTCATGGATGCGAAAAGCACGCAAGCCAGCACCATAAATGGGTGGTGTTTGTCCTCTTCAGAGGTGTCAAAATCGATGTCCCTTTCGCCAAGCCTATCAGTGATTTTGGAATACGCAGATACGGCTAAACGTTTACCACATGCGTGCTTAATACTTGATGGTAGAAGGCATAACTTACATAAGGTGCGACTAATATCGCACGAGGTCATTTGGAGCCATCGATATATCTCTGATTTCATTGCTTTACACCGAATATGCATCCACTTCAAACATAGTTCACATTTGACAGCTTTTGAGTAATCCGTAACCCGTTTAGAGCATACAAGAAAAGAATTCAACATTATCTCTGTCTTCCTAGCATAAGATGTTTCATGATCTAATTTTGCATTTTTCTAGAATAGATTATCAAATGTTTTTTAACAAGCAAACTTCAGCGTTAACGTTGAACGTTTCTTCCTAATCCTTAAATACATGTGTTTCTTTTGATGCATCTCCTGTACGCAATACTGTATATTTTCTGTAATAAGTGGCTTCGAATGGGGACGCGCAAAATTAAAGGAACATCAAATTATTCCTCCACATACAAATTCAATAGCTACTGCTTCAACCAATTTATCTATGTATCCTATTTAATTTGTCTGGAATCTCTGACAAGTATCTGAATCAGTTGCCTTTATTATGGTTGTTTATTTCCGATCGAAATATATAACTTCTGTCAAAATGTATGAATTAGGAATACTGAAAGATGGCATTTAAAGACAACTTCTAGTTTGGCAAATTTAGAGTCAATTAAAATCAACGGTAAACACATTTTTTATACAGAAAAACGCAATTTCGAAACATATTTTTAATATGCATAACATAAAAACAAAATTTAATACATTACTACTGATAAATTGTGAAATTCCAAACATAAGATATACATACAATATGTGCATGGCTAACGTGGGTTCGACCAACCCGTTCTTTTAAATTGGCCCACATTCATGTAGAAACGGAGTAAACGATTAACCATGAAACAAGTTCATTTGCATGCATTTTTATTAAACACAGACGCAAAAACCAAGACGGGGTTCCTGCTCTAAACAGTGTACAATTGTAAAAACTTTGCGTTTGTATGCCACTGTTTGTTAAGGTTGGTATGATCAACACGATCATCAACATGAGTCCACATCCGTGTAGATAGAGTTTAAACCCATCGTTATGAAAAAATATACTCAATTGAATGACTTTGCACCAAATGCACACACAGACACCACGACCGATCAAGTGCTGTTGGCACACAACAGTTTGGGCAAGTAGGATCAAGATCCACATGCGCTTCAAACAGTGGAGGAACGGTAAAAGCGTTGAGTTTGTATGTTACTGTTGGTAAACATTGATTCGACCATCGGGTTCATTCATATGAGCCCACATTACCATGAACAATAGCGCTCATTTGCTTTCATTTCCATCACAAACACACACACCACGATCGGTCTCGTGCTATTTGTACTCATCAGATAGATACAGTAGGATCATGATCCGCATGCCCTTGAAACAGCGGAAAAAATTAATAAGGTTCCGCTTGTATGCACTGTTGATTAAGGTAAGTACGACCAACCAGTTAATTTACATTGGCCCACATTGATATATTCACTACATATGACGATTAACGCAAAAGTTCACTTTCATGCATTAAAATCTCACACACGTACAACAGGTTTCGTGCTGTTTGCACTGACCAAGTAGGGACAGTATGATCAGGATCAGCATGCGCTTGAAACAGTGGAGGAATGCACATTTGCATGCATTTTCATCACACACGCACATACCCCACGACCGGATTCGTGCAGTTTGCTCTCATCAAATAAGGCCCATAGGATCATGGGTTTTAACAGGTTGGTCGTACCAAATTTAACCAACAGTGGCATACAAGCGCAAATTGATTACCAATCTTCCATGGTTTCAATGCGGATTGTGATCCTAATGCCCTCACCTCATGATTGTAGACAGCACGAAACCGGTCGTGGTGTGTGTGCGATGGAATTGCACGCAAATGAGCATTTTTATGGTCATGGGTTTAAACCCTATCTACATGAGTATTAACTCATGTTAAAGAACGGGTTGGTCATATCTATCTGAACCAAAAGTGCCTTGCAAGCGCAACTTGTTTACCATTGTTCCAGTGTTTCAAACGCATGCGGATTCTGATCCTGCTTTCCTTGCGGGATTAGTGCAAACCGTAGGATTTGGAGTGAGTATGTGATGTAAAAGCATGCAAATGAGCATTTGATATATACAATTTTCTATTTTAATTTAATTAATTTTTACTGTAATCAATTTTTCGGTGTTTACATTAAGTAATGATAAAATGAGTTTAATTAACCACATCTCACTACATTACGTTATAAGAATGATTCCAATTAGTAACAATATTAAGCTGTTCAATACAAAATGGATAATGGTATTTGATAAATATGAGGGTATTACATATTGTATATTGTATTGTATATCATCAATTACAATCTGTTCGAGACCATGGGATAACCCCATTTACAATTGCGTGCAAGTGCCCCTATTAAATCCGGATATCTGAATGCCAGGTCTAATTTGTGCAACAAATTCTAAAAGAATATAAGGCATTCTCAAATAAATTCGATTTTTCAAATTGACAAAGAAAACGAACAGGTTATTCAATCGGGAAAAGTATGCTAAAGTTTTCGCTTGTTAACACGCATTGAAATGAGCAAAACGAAAAAGCACTTCAAGTATGATTTTTCAAAAAAGAGACTGTCAAATGTAACATCTCCTCATTCCGTATTTGTCTTTCATTGGCAGACGGATGATGACCATCTTGTTGCGCGCACTTGAAACTAATTTCGCTTTAAAGAGCATCGGTGTGTTCCAACTGGGTGATTTATTGGAGAACAGAAAGGTAACCTTGAAATATACTTCAACGTGAACCATCCCAACTTGCGCAGCAATCGTACCGGCAACACAGGAGACGATGTCGTTCATTAGTTCGAACATCCCGATTACCTGTTAGATAAATTTTCTGACATGAAACATTTTTTCGCATGTTGATTCAAATCGTATAAATGATACATGACAAGCGATAAAACGGAAAGATTAATTCTGTTCGATCGTAATCGAGATTTTCTAGGATTCAGAAATATTAGAGATCTCAGAACCTCTTCTGTGATAGTGGTTATCGTATCCAACGGGATACAAGGCGTCGCCACTGAAACCAGTCCTATATCAACGCATTTCATTGAACAACATACTGTATCACACTAGTTCATGACTTCGCGGTGTCGATGCAGTAGTAGTCAGTCTGATGCGATTCGTAAGGCCGTAACTCCTCGTTTCACTAGTTACTGCTTGTTCGTAATCCGTTAAAGGAGCTTTGGATTTTGCTCCATTTTATACAGTATATTAGTTCGGTACTGCATTTGGTCGTCAGCAATAAGTTCATAACATGTTTCTAATTGTTCGAAATGTTCCGCACGTTGTTTCGCTGGTTAACTGGCAATGCTTTCTCCTAGCGATTTTCCGCAATTCAATAAATTTCGGAGTGCGACCATGGATTATAAAGCTGAGAGCGCGAATAAACTGTTGAGGTACGATTGCAGTGTTTTAAGTTCACAATTCTGGGCTGCTGCCCCTTTAATCCCATGCCTTTAATTTGCCAGTCGTTGATCAGAGTTAGGCCGTTTGACAGGCTTCAGACATTTTTGATGATTTTTGTTGTATCACATGATCGGTCTGCTGGTCACAGGTAGTCTATCAAGCAGGCTATCATATGTTATGTTTTCAACAAAATGTTCTTCAGTTCTCAATATTCGATCGAGCATGGATGAAATATATGTCCCCCTGTATCTTGTATTGAGTTTGACAAAATTTTGAAAGGGAATATATTCGAAGAGCCGCTGGAAGATGGCAATAATTGTCGTGAAAAATAATGTTATTGTTCAGTGGGTTACGCAGATTAAAGTCAAATATTATAAAGTTGCCTGGCATGATAGTTAGGAGCAATACGGCGTAGCTTGACGATATGAATCGTATTATAAACCGACGGGGCTGCGAGTGGTCGATAAATTACACTGATTATGCTATCTTCTGTTATTGTCGTTGTCAACAAGCATCTTAGCATGTCCTAAAATACGAAGTCCAGATCGGTGAGTTCTGTGCATGTGAGTTTCTCATCATAATAGTGTGCTACTCTTCATACACCTGATGCACGGTTTCGGTGAAGCAGTGTCTTGGCAGCAATCGCTTAATCATAAACTTGGAATTTCAGGTCGAGCCATGTTTTGGAGCTCGTTTTGCCTCACACAGCGCCAAGGTCGGCAAATATGTTGATCAAGCATTGGGCATTGGTATAAAGGAATTCAACAACAGTTTCTTTAAGCGAAGGTGTATGGTGTGGCGTGAGGATGCAACCTTTATTTTCACGCTGACTCTAGAAGAATCGGCAATACTCTGTTCTTGAAGCGTTTTGTGGTATATCGGTCGAGAGGAGCAAATTTTGTCTAGCCAATACATTACTCCATCTGATGTCAGCTCACACGCGAGAGTCATATTATGAAGACACTGTTAGGTACGTTTGTCTCATCAAAGATGTTAAAAATTAACTCGTACGTGTCAAAGATAAGACAATTGGTTCGATACTGCATCATTTTGCTCGCGAACTTTCCGTTCGGAAGCACTAATCATGACGAACAAAACACCCCGACACGTTGAATAGCGGAAATTGGACACTACTCGTAAACAGCGAAAACCTTCTAACTCAGTGATCGGTTTGGACTTAAATAACGTTTACATTTATTATCTATTCCTTATTGATACATGATTGATCTATGTGGTATGAAATAATGCTACCCTCATGTACTTGATCTCCGCAATTAGGGTTCAAATATATCGTAATTTTCTATCATTTGGCTTTTCGACTTTCTACGTTGGTGTGAAAGTGATTTTCGAAAAGCGCGATTTTATTGGTATTGCGGCCAGTAGGCCGCGACCTACTGGCTTCATTGAAAGCCTTTCTAAAGGAAAAACGTTTTCTCTTCTAGATTGCGAATCATAAATAGAATATGTTATCATGCACGATTCCGCAAGATATTTTTGTCAAACTGTGGAACTTTGTTTGCAAAACCGCATGCTAGATGAGCTATATCATCGTGGATATATCGAATTTAGTAAACATTCAAATGGAATTGACTGCATGAACAAAACGCACTTCTCCACATATTCCTCGGGAAGTTGTCTTCCAGCTTTGAAAAATGGCCGACAGTTCTTATGAAATGAAAAAAATAATTTGCCTAAATTCTATTACACTATTATCACAAAATAATGTGAAAACACTCATGATCTATACGAACTGTGTTTGCGTCAATTGTTTAAGCTTCATTTCATTTAGACAAGGCATATTGCAGTTCTTAGCTCATTTTCTGTCAGAAAGCTGAAATCAAGGAACATATATGAATTTTGATGTTGTTATAAACAATATGATTTTAAGCTTTGGCATTGTGGACGTTATCATTGATTACACCATTTAATGTTCCCGAATATTGCACAAAATAACAGCGTTTCTCTCATGTATATTCATTCCGTGAGTTCACTCTTAGATTAACAAAGCTCGTGCATTTTAGGCCTGATCAGTTACTTAGCTCAAAAATGTTCATCTGAATACATATAAGCAATTTTATTTATCTCCACAAGCTTATGGTCTTTATATAATGTTTAGAAACATGAATTATACATCACCGATTTTATAAATTTGCCAAGGAAATATCGCTTGTGCTTCCGTTTTTCAATGTGAATATTGTGAAATATCAGCTTTGCACATATACTCTAAAATTTGTAGAATTTATCCCTTATGAATCACATACGCCATTTGAAATAGGTGAATTAATAGACATTCTGTAACTTCGTTATTTGCTAAACATAAATTACACAAGTTATTCTTTTCTTAAACGTATCCAAATCTTTGATATATTTTATAATAATCAACATTGATACCGTGCCAAAAGGTTGCTTGAACATACTCAAAATATCTTTTGTTTGTCCCAAATAATCTGCAAGTAAATCGACAGTATGATTCTTGCTGCAATAATGTTTGATTCGTACATCAGGGTAGCTATTCGAACATCAAATGTTTTACAATACTGAATGGTTGGGACTCACATTCGCAAGCGATGTCGGTAACTTGCCAGGCATTCACGTCTTCTTCTGTCAGCATCGACAACATTTTATTGAATTCGAGTTGATTAGAATATTTACCTCGATACTCCGAGCTCAAATCAGCTGGCCGAAATCGAAGTTGCAAGAACGCGTGATTGGATGTAGCTGGGGTGAGTCCCGAATCAAGATCGTCACAATTTACATCAAGATGCTTTACCGTGGTAAACAAATGTTTTACCTAGAGCAATTTATGAAAACGATATCAATAATCCAATTTAGATTCGAATGAACGTGAGCAATGTCTTTATGTGTTTAGCGAATGAGAAGTAAGAAAATACGAATGATCACACCGGAATATATTTTGCCGAGAAAGTGCGAAACTGTTAACTTACATAACCACAAGCTGATCCAGTGACAGCTAACCACAATGAATCCAATTCCAATTGCACATGATATACTGTTGAACGAATAAGAGGAATATTTGACATTCATATAATGAAACATATAACTGCAAAATAGCACAATTCATTGACTGAACAAATCCTGATGTTGCGTGTGTCATTTTTTTCGTGCATATAGCAATGAAATGTGTATGTGAATTCCACATCATAATTGTTATAATTTACTACTTTTTATCAAATTGAACCTTTCAAACAACCTTAAACATTTATACCGCGCAGAATATCAGTTTTAGGAATTAACTTACCAATATCGTCAGATGCATTTTCTATATTAGTAATAAATAATATATTGATAAAAACATCTTGCGTTTTAATCATTGAAATGTGCGAAAATAGATTGTAGTAGATATCTTATTATTCCACGATGATGATGAAGAATGCAAAATATTTATTTGAATATATTTAAACTTCCATTTTTATGTTATCACTTAAAAAATAAACGTTATGTACTACCGGAGAACGAAAATCAAAGTCAAACACGTTATTAAATATAAAAGTAATATTTTCAAAATTGTTCCGCCACATTATTCTCATGACTCGATCTTCTTGAATAAAGCTTGCAGCATTGAATCTTAGAAATACTAAAAGCTAAACTAATCGGAGAAAATCTTTTCAGATGGATTGTAAACTTACCGGCGTCGTTTAAAAGATTGAATTCGAAATTTTCCTTGCATTCGCTTCCTGCTGGATGACGAGCATGTTGCAGCAGTTGTGGATACCAAGTCCAAGTTTCCACTGGCCAAAAGAGCTGTTTGTTAATATTCACTTTGGGGCCATTTAAATTGACCAGTGCGCCATAAATAGATTTGTAATCAACTGATCGCACATCCCGATTAAATTTAATTGTATGTTGGGTAAATTTTGCAGTTGCCACAGTCAGCTAAATGCAAAAATACCAAATCACTTAGTTTACACAATTAAATCTAGTACTTTAGTGAAGTTGGTAAATATTTTTAAATTGACAAGATATTTCTGCTTTTGGCATCTAAATAATTTAATCGATTACCTTGAAGCATTTGTGGAAAATATAAGATAGAATGTCTGTGTTTGAAATTGTTTCAACATACACACGCATATATATATATATACTACTTTCAAGTGGAGGCATTTTTCCATGGTCATTTCCAAACTGCGTTAGAGCAGATGCTGCGCCTTTAACGCTAACATCTTCAAAAGCCGCTGATCGCTCGAATCCTGCCAATCACTGTGAGCAATGCATCAGAGATTGTTCCTTTCGAATCGGACAGTTCTGTAATTCAAAGTCTGCGAAGCATAAAATCATCATACGCTTGCGATGTATATCGATCGACTGGAAATAACAACATATTTGACGATAATATTTGATAGTTAGTTCATTCATTTACAACACGCTGTTGATTTCATATATTTTCTCAAATAATTTTCAACGGAACATTAAGCAAGTTAAAATTCTCAAGCTCACCGGTTGTGCAATAGACTGGACTTTACTTGACGATAGTTCATGAACCTTCCTTTGCATTTTATTATCAATGCAGAAATGACTGGCGTAAAGAAATTCTGAGGATGAATAAATCAAACGCATCATTTACGATTTCCATCATACATGAATTTTAATTAACTATTATATATTCGTAATGAAAATTGTAATGTCCTTTGACGTATTGAAGTCATACTAATTTATTTTATGTAATTTGTATTCACGAGATTTTATGCTAATTCATATCTGATATCCTGGAAAAATAGGGAGATTTGATCCGAAGTAAAAACGTTGGAGAATGTTCCTCAAGTCAAGTATGTTAGCTGCTATTCGAATATTTCATGCTAACATTCCCTTTTGTACTTGAGGCACTCTGCAAAAATCTCATTCTCACAGAAAAAGTTGTCCAAAATTTATAAAGCATGAATTTAATAGGAACGTAATCGATATCGTCTTAAATGAAAAACCTCTGCATCCGAGCGCTCTCAGGTGCGTAGTTTTCTAAAATGATGTCAATCATTAAGCAATTCTATTTGGATATGCCAACAATAACATGTCAAAGACAATCAAAAATTCCTAACAATTGAAGATCCGCTGTCACAATCAACAAAATTAAATGATTTCTATCGCAAAATGCATCGAATTAAGTTCAACTGATCATTTTATCTCGCTTGATGTCGAACATTTGCAATCCACTACACCGAGGAAAACCATCTACCAAAAGAACAAGATATTTTCTGTGAAACATAAAACATTGGTTTCCGGGTCAATAGGAAGAATATATGTTGAAACTCACGATAATGTCCTGCTTTCTCATTATCTACGATTTTTAAAAATATAATTACGTCTATAGAAACAGAGAATGACATTCATTCGAAGTGTACATGAGTAATGAGGACATTTATTAGAATTTAATTCATAATCAGCGCATAGAAATACCGGTAATTTTTCGTCTTAGCATACTGCTCACGTGAATTGCAATATAATACAATATATATATATATATATAAACATTTAAATTCCACTTGATATCGCTCGCAATATTTGATTATCCATGGAAGTGACACTATTTTAACCTGAATATTAACATTTATGAAAAGATTACTCACCTTGCGAAAAATTTGGCTCGACTGGTGTGATTGCAATCACGTTGAATCCACGTTGTTCCATCAAACCTTTCAGGCGAAAATTGGTCGAAAATTTTGGAACCATTGAACCACGGCTTAACGTGCTTGCTTCGAACTCGAGAACAAATTGTAGGCTACGTATTACAGATATGTATTTGTAACGACGTATCTTCAAATCATTCAAACCCGTAACATTCATCTGTGAAATGATATTAATCATACTATGAATATGGTTATCTATTGAGCTTGTATTGCTTTTACAATGTTACGTTGGAAAACCCAATGAAGTCAAATCCCTTCCAGTCAGTCTTAATATACATAATTTGTGCAGGTGAGCACACTGTTAGATAAGGCTGGCATGATCAACCTGTACAATCTCATGTGTCTACGCATATGTGGCTGGGGATAAAAATCATTGTCTAGAAGAATGTTTCTCATTTGCATACATATCCATCGTATGCACAACACAATGTGATTTGTCCTGTACGCACTCATTATATGGGGTCAGAACGAGCACGATATACATTCCGTTGAAACTATTGAATAATTGCAGACAAGTTGCGCGTGGGTTGTGTGTGATATTTTTCAACTCTATCTACATGATTGTGAGCATATTAGATAAAACAGTTTGATCATAAATTCAAATTCAAATTCAAAGATTTATGGTTAAAAAAGTTAATACTTTACAACACCACAGGATGACGGTATTAATAAAACATGAAAAAATAAAATAGTATAAAAGCAATAGAGAATATCAAATGTAAGGCTCACGAATGTTATTCTTTTGCATATGTAAGTCCAATTTCACTTTAAACGCCGCCAGGCAAGGAGAGTCCACCACATGTTGGGGTAGGGAATTCCAAAGAAATATAGCACGTATTGCGAAAAAATGGCGCCGACAGTCAATACGGGAACTTGGGACGTAAAGGGATAAGGTATGTCCTCGTGTCACTTTCCCTTCACACACATCAAGCAAGTGTTTTAGTGGATGTCCTTCGGTAGACACAATTCTATAAGTCAGAATAATATCGCGTCGTATCCTCCTTTGGGTAAAGTCACATAGACTCAGACGTCGCAATCTTTCGGTGTACGGAACATTGCGAAGACCCATCACTAACTTTGTTGCTCTATGATAGATTTTATCGAAGAGAGCAATATCCTTTCGCAGCCCAGGAGCCCAGACCTCTACCGCATACTCCATCGTAGGGCGAAGGTAGACATTCATTATCCTTGGTAACGTTACCAGAGAGAATCTTCCAAATATTCTTCGAAAGATACCCAACAATCTGTTTGCCCGTCGATATGTGTTCTGGCAGTGCGCTGTGCTCTTCAGGTTCCCGCTAATCCACACTCCAAGATCCTTTTCTAACGAGCTCCATGCTAGGTTTTCAGTTCCCAATCGATATGGCCAAGGAACATTCTTGCCAAGATGGAGCATCTTACATTTCTGTATGTTGAATGACATGTCATTCATGCCGCCCAATTCGACACGCTGTCCAAATCCGTTTGCAGTTTCTCATAATCCTCTGCAGAACTTATTGTCGTCCATATTTTCATATCATCCGCGAACAAGACCATTTTGGACGATATGAGGGGGGTAAATCATTTATGTACAAAAGAAAGAGGAGCGGGCCTAGCACAGACCCTTGTGGTACTCCACTGGTGGTTTTGAACGTTTGGGATAGCGCTCCGTTTACTTTAACTCAGGCGTCGCGATCTGACAGATAGTCGCACAACCATGAGAGGAGTGGATCACATATTCCTAAACGCAACAGTTTTTGAAGAAGCAAATGATGATTGACTCTGTCAAAAGCTTTCGAAATGTCTAGGTAACAGACGTGGATGCAAGAACTTTTATCCATCTCCTTTTTCCAGTCGTCTAACGTGAGGAGAAGATTTGTGAGACAAGATCGGTGTGATCGAAATCCATGCTGCGCTGGCGAAAACAAATTATGCGATTCGAAGTGTGCAACTATTCTTTCCGAGATTATACGTTCCATGAGCTTAGCAATAACAGGTAAAAGTGTGACGGGACGATAATTTGCAGCGTCAGATCGGCAACCGCCTTTGAAGATAGGTGTTATCACGCCGGACTTCCAATCTTTCGGTACAACTCCCTTAAGCAACGAATAGTTAAACAGGCTGGAGAGCGGTCCACAAAGCTGACGGTGACAGAACCTGAGCACATCCGGTGTGAAGCCATCCGCTCCTGGGGATTTTCGTACCTTTAGTTTGAGCAAATGACTTGCAACAATCATTGGATTTATCGAAATATCGCACAACGTTTCGATTCCTGTTCCAATTGAATACTCAGAACGTTCCACTAAAACCTTTGGCACGAACACCTTAGAATAGTAAATTGCCAGAGCATTTGCGGTTTCTAACGCTGTTTCAGTAAGTTTTTCGCCATTTTGGATGGGAAAAATACCTGGTTTGACTTTCGCTTTCGCGTTCATGATTTTGTATAATAACTTTGGGTTGCGTTCCATTTTCGACAGGAGCATCAATTGGTGCGCTTCCTAATCCTCTCGAATAAGCGCAGTCACTTTGTTGCGTAACATAGGGAAATGTTGCCAAGAAGTAGAAGTAGTGTTGGCTTTATGCTGCACCCACGCTGCTCGCTTCAGTGCTATCCACTTTTTTGTTCTGCTGCGGACAACAAAACGAAGTTCATCGACGCACCTTTTCTGAACGATCTGCGAGTTCTCGTCTATCTTCATTTTCAGAAAACCTACAAGCTCGTTCCATTGCGAGTCAGGGGTTATATTGTCCATCTGAAAGTGCGGAATCTGCACGAGCGATTTAATCAGGGCCAATTTATCTACCCGTCGAACCACCCCATTCGGAGTAAGCGATTGCTGTGTACTGCAAACATAGTCGAACACAAGCACTGAATGGTCGCTAAGACCCAGTGGAGCCTGGAATTCGATCGCTTCGATAGATTGTTCTTCCGATGTTAACACCAAATCCAAGACAGAGGGGCGGTCAGAACCTCTCCTCCGGGTGCATTCGTGAACATGGTTGTATAACGGGACTGAATCTAGTACCTCCTTAAATCGGTATTCTAGCGTTTGTGGGGAGTGATCGTCCCTGAGATAAAGGGTGGACAGATTAAAATCACCCATAATAAGTGTCGTTGCTTGCTGTGTGCGAGTCAAGCGCTGAAGCACTTGGATCAACCTTTCGTTGTACGATTCCGTGGATGGAGGGGACCGGTAGACCACACCAATAATGCAGACTTCACCAGACATCAGTGTTAAAGTGCACCAAATTGTATCATCGAGCGTGAATTTTGTCTTGTCTATTGGATGGCACTGGAGTCGATTATGGTAATGAAGAGCAACACCACCACCACTTCTCTCTCGATCGTTCCTTATCAAATTCATATTTGGAATTGATATCTCCGATTCAATCAATTGGGAAGAATACCATGTTTCTGTAATGGCGATAATGTCAGGTGAGTAGCGCGAACATATCTCGGTTAGCTCAGCTAATTTGTTCGGAAGGCTTTGTGCATTTGTATATAAATATCTTATAAAGTTCGTGGTGTTCAAATCATGAAAAGTTATTAGAGGGCCGGCTCGGTTAGAGTCGGAATACTCAAGTACCAGCTCATGTACCAGCCTCATCTAACAATGTTTTGTTTAAAATTTTACAAATGTTTCAAGGTGTACGTATCCCGGATTTTACTCTCCTTACAAAATGAGACCAAACAACACGAAATCGGTCTTGAGTTGTGTGTGATCAGTGCACGCGAATGTGGATATTTTCACTTGTAATGTAGTTCATTCACTCCGGAAAGCGAAGACTTGGATGTGTTTATATTCAGCAACCAGAAGTGTTAACCAGCATTTTATTGCATAGTTGCGGATATACGAATAATAATTCAAATAATACGCGAACATACCAACGAGCTTAGAAACCTCACAAATCCAAAATATGTGATTATATTTACAAACTGGGGTAGTCACGGAAAAACTAGAACTTGCAGCTCGTATGCGTTTTTCAACGGTTTGCTTTGTTTGTCCATTATTCAGGGCCCACTGCAGTTCATCGTCATTGGGGATGGTGGCATACATTAAGACTTTTGAGGATGAAAGAGAAAAAACTTTAGCAAGATTAAAAGTGACAAGCCTTAAATCAGAAACGTCTAATAATCTTAGGATTGTTCTGAAACCATCTCAGTTATGACTAAGCTGTTATAGTTTCTATTTTTTTACGTAGTTTCATTATGGCATACTTCAAATCTTTCCTTTCTAAAGTATATGGAAATCAGATTTACCGTGTTATGAACGTGGAGGTGCTTTACAATCCATCTAAACTACTCAGCGAACAAGAAATCTTTCATACATAGACAAAATTGAGCTGTTACTTTTAAGAGCTTATTTCTCAAAGCAACATAAATTAAAACTTAATAATTACAAGCAACTACCGTAATAATTTTCAATTCTCGAATACATTTATTCCTTTGTACAGCCTTCTGAATCAGAAGGAGTAAGTCGTGCGATTATATCCTATATTCATTAAATTTATGAAGAAAACAATATTTAATATAATATAATTATATTATTGTATGAATATAATAAGATATTCGTGCATAAGAAAGTCACTGCATGATAATCCTATTTAGATTTCTCCATATTATGACAACAACAAATTTTTTCTAATCAAGCCTCCACATATCACAGTGATTAATACAAAATGCCTTTTCAATAGGAATTAAGAAAATATCCCATTTTATTTAGTTTTCACAAGGTATTGTTTGTTCGAAAGGTCTTGCCAAATTGAATGCAGTTAATTTGAGCTTTCTCACACTAATCGACCCACATGACTTGCATCCCTGAACCATCTTATGTTATAGGAAAACGTAAGCCACACCAGTAACTATTTCCCGACTATCATTATTTTGTCGGAGCAACGGAGAAATAAATGATCAATGTGATTATACCATTGCGAAATTCAATGTACGTTGTTTAAAAAACAAATTAAGTTGAGAAATGGTAAAGTAATAATCGATTGTAATAATATCTGGTTTGATTTCAATGATTTAAACAGCGAAGAACTACAAAACGAAATGCTCTTCTGCCCGTGTCCCGTTACGCTATAAATAAAAATGAACGCTCACTGAACTTGAACATACTATCTCCACCCGATGATGGCAAACCGGAAGAAACCGATAGTCGTGTTCAATGGAAGGGGATGTGAGCACCACAATTCATTGGACTTTTATAAGCACCTCGAACGCTTGGCCAGGAATCACTTTGTGATTCTGTATTCGAACATCGTGGTTCTTTATAAGAACCCTATATAATAGTGGCATTGATGTATAACTTCGTTTAACACTATACCAGTGTTTCAAGGCTTATTGAATCTGATCTTACTGTCCCGACCGGATGAAGTCGAACACCCATCAACCAGCCGTGCGGTCGCATTATTTTGAGCTCCTGATAATCAGGATATACTGTTCTTACACTTACACGTACGTGGACATATTATACCTTGTTGGACTCCTCTCGAAGTCAGCTTTCTGGATATACCACTCTCGTAGCGGTATTCGATAATACGAGCAAATTCGGATTTATCGTGATTTTCCCATATTGGATCTACGCGTGCAACTCTGTTAATACGCTTCAAGTCCTCAAAGGGATTAACGTCATCGGAAAGATCTTATTCTTCGCCGTCGACTGGTTATATATTCAACGTCGTGAGAGCAACTACCGAAGCGCATCGCTGGAATCAATTCTGACTTTGTTCTTATTATTGAGCAACGCTTTTCGTCGCGCTCACCATATTCATCATCGATCGCTCGACGGAACCACTGCCTGTGCACACACAACTGAACATTACTGCACACAACCTTGACCGGATGACCCCGAAAAGGATACAAAGCGCACCGGGATGCATGTGCACGGTTTGCCGAAAGTCGGTAAGTCCTAAGGCGAGGTCTGTCACGTGTTACGCCTGTTTGTTGAAAGTGCATGCGAAATGTGACAAATCGCTGACTTCGGATTTAGTATCGATTATTAATGGAGATGACTGTCCTGGTGTCTGTTATGTTTGTCTGCTTTGCAAGGCCAAATCAACAACGTCAGCCTCGGCGGCGAAAACCCCTGAATATGATATTGAGACCCGTCTAAATGGAATGGAATCCAGTTTAAAAAAACTGAATGAACTGATAATAAAAGTCATAAAGGCACCGTCGTTACCCGACTTAGAGGTTACTGCCGAAGAGCCGGTAGATAATACATCATACTCGAACAGGCCAACATTTGCCCAGATAACCGCGCATATGGCGACTAAAACGGGGAAGCGTTCGTTGGGATCAGTGACTCCTCGACATAACGGAACCGAGAAAGGACTCAAAAAATCCACTACTAAAATGACTGAGTCAAATTATAAAATAAAGTCCGCGGGTGTAAACCTAAGCGTTATATGTACAAACGTGACCGAGTCGCAGGAAACGCTGTTTGAAGCTAAGCAAAAACATGACTTAGCTGAGTGGTTTAAAGTCTGCAGTCAGATGAGATTGGCCGCGGTTACACCCTCATCAATAGTTCGATTAAATCGCCACCTGAATTCTCCTCATACGGATGATCCTCGCCTTTTAAGAATAACGCTGCAATCTGCGGAGGACGTGGAAAACGTACTCTTAAATGCTTACATTCTTAGAGGTGTTCCAGAGACTAAATGTCGTATCCATGCAGACCTACCATGGTGGGAGCGAAAGTCGTCGCAGAAATCTCGTGAAGAACGTAATCCAAGAAGTATTGTAATTCTTGGTGTTCCAGAAGATGCTGCTGACGTACCTTCTCAAGAAAAGTCTGAGCACGACCACAAACAGTGGAAATATCTAGCCGAAACAATTGGTATTAAAAATACCGTACTTGTGGATGCTTTTAGGATACCGCGATCTGCCAACTATAAAGGGCAAGGTCCTAGCCCTTTAAAGCTAACCTTCTTCACAACCGAAATGACTGATACTATCAAAAGTGAATGGAAAGCTAATAGAAAAAACCTACCCCCAAACGTCAAGTTGAGCTTGCCCAAGGTAATAGCCGGTATCAAGCAAACGGATAGTACCGACCCTCAAACGCCTAGTGATGAGGTTCAACCTGAATGTCATGTGATGGCTCCAACAAACTTGAGCATTCCGACTCTAACCGAGTCGGCCCTTTGATAACTTTCAATGATTTAAACACCACAAACTTTATAAGATGTTTATATACAAATGCACAAAGCCTTCCAAACAAATTAGCTGAGCTAACCGAGATATGTTCGCGCTACTCACCTGACATTATCGCCATTACAGAAACATGGTATTCTTCCCGATTGATTGCAACGGAGTTATCAATTCCAAATATGAATTTGATAAGGAACGATCGAGAGAGAAGTGGTGGTGGTGTTGCTCTTTATTACCACAATCGACTCCAGTGCCATCCAATAGACAAGACAGAATTAACGCTCGAGGATACAATTTGGCGCTCTTTAACGCTGATGTCTGGTGAAGTCTGCATTATTGGTGTGGTCTACCGTTCCCCTTCATCTACGCAATCGTACAACGAAAGGTTGATCCAAGTGCTTCAGCGCTTGACTCGCACACAGCAAGCAACGACACTTATTATGGGTGATTTTAATCTGTCCACCCTTTATCTCAGGGACGATCACTCTCCACAAACGCTAGAATACCGATTCAGAGAGGTACTAGATTCAGTCCCGTTATACAACCATGTTCACGAATGCACCCGGAGGAGAGGTTCTGACCGCCCCTCTGTCTTGGATTTGGTGTTAACATCGGAAGAACAATCTATCGAAGCGATCGAATTCCAGGCTCCGCTGGGTCTTAGCGACCATTCAGTGCTTGTGTTTGACTATGTTTGCAGTACTCAGCAATCGCTTGTTCCGAATGTGGTGGTTCGACGGGTAGATAAATTGGCCCTGAGTAAATCGCTCGTGCAGATTCCGCATTTTCAGATGGACAACATAAGCCCTGACGCGCAATGGAACGAACTTGTAGGTTTTCTGAAACTGAAGATAGACGAGAACTCACAGATCGTTCAGAAAAGGTGCGTCCATGAACTTCGTTTTGTTGTCCGCAGCAGAACAAAAAAGTGGATAGCACTGAAGCGAGCAGCGTGGGTGCAGCACAAAGCCAACAATACTTCTACTTCTTGGCAACAGTTCCGTATGTTACGCAACAAAGTGACTGCACTTATTCGAGAGGATAAGGAAGCGCACCAATTGATGCTGCTGTCAAAAATGGAACGCAACCCAAAATTACTATACAAAATCATGAACGCGAAAGCGAAAGTCAAACCAGGTATTTTTCCCATCCAGAATGGTGAAAAACTTACTGAAACAGCGTTGGAAACCGCAAATGCTCTAGCAGTTTACTACTCTAAAGTGTTCGTGCCAAAGGTTTTAGGGGAACGTTTTGAGTATTCAATCGAACCAGGAATCGAAACATTGTGCGATATTTCGATAAATCCAATGATTGTTGCAAGTCATTCACTCAAACTAAATGTAAGAAAATCCCCAGGAGCGGATGGCATCACACCGGATGTGCTCAGGTTCTGTCACCGTCAGCTTTGTGAACCGCTCTCCAGCCTGTTTAACAATTCGTTGCTTAAGGGAGTTGTACCGAAAGATTGGAAGTCCGGCGTAATAACACCTATCTTCAAAGGCGGTTGCCGATCTGATGCTGGAAATTATCGTCCCGTCACACTTTTACCTGTAATTGCTAAGCTCATGGAACGTATAGTCTCGAAAAGAATGGTTGCACACTTCGTCCAAAATAGTCCTGTTCGCGGATGACATGAAAATTCGGACGCCAATAAGTTCTGCAGAGGATTGTGAGAAACTGCAAATGGATTTGGACAGCGTGTCGAATTGGGCGGTCATGAATGACATGTCATTTAACATACAGAAATGTAAGATGCTCCATCTTGGCAAGAATGTTCCTTGGACATATCGATTAGGAACGGAAAACCTAGCATGGAGCTCATTGGAGAAAGATCTTGGAGTGTGGATTAGCGGGAACCTGAAGAGCACAGCGCACTGCCAGAACATATATCGACGGGTAAACAGATTGTTGGGTATCTTTCGAAGAATATTTGGAAGATTCTCTCTGGCAACCTTACCAAGGATAATGAATATCTACCTTCGCCCTACGATGGAGTATGCGGTAGAGGTCTGGGCTCCTTGGCTGCGAAAAGATATTGCTCTCTTCGATAAAATCTATCATAGAGCAACAAAGTTAGTGGTTGGTCTTCGCAATGTGCCGTACACCGAAAGATTGCAACGTCTGGGTCTATGCGACTTTACCCAAAGGAGGATACGACGCGATATTATCCTCACATATAGAATTGTGTCTACTGAAGGACATCCACTAAAACACTTGCTCGATGTGTGTGATAGGAAAGTGACACGCGGACATACCTTATCCCTCTACGTTCCAAGTTCCCGTATTGATTGTCGGCGCCATTTTTTCGCCGTACGTGCTATATTTCTTTGGAATTCCCTACCCCAACATGTGGTGCACTCTCCTTGCCTGGCGGTGTTTAAAGCTAAATTGGACTTACATATGCAAAAGAATAACATTCGTGAGCCATACATTTGATATTCACTATTGATTTTATACTATTGTAATTTTCATGTTTTATTTATACCGTAATCCTGTGGTGTTGTAAAGTATTAACTTTTTTAACCATAAATCCTTGAATCCTTGAATCCTTGAACCCAGAAACCGGTAGTGGTGTGTTAGGGAAGGGGATTTGAGCACCACGATATATTAAAATGAAGTTAATTTATTACGAAATTGAAGTAAAGTACCATATCTGTACACTTTACAATCAAATTTAGATCTATGCTTATCGTTATCGATAGCAAAATTTTAATAGTCACATTTTATGTTTGGCCACACTGTACATACCCCGAACACCCTTGCTAACTGTAAAATATTTGATAAAGCCTTTCGAGAGGTTCTCGTTTCGAAATTCATAAATATTGATAAGCAGCTGATAAAATTACGAGGAAATGTGCGGTAACTTCAAGAAATACAATATTTCATATTTAATTTCACTATGGCGTACATCACTAGTTGTTAAATCCAAATTAAATATGCGAACTCTATCCCAATCGATGATTTGTAACATTTACGTGATGATGCTGGAGAATATGTTTTGACAGGCGTTTACTATCTTATTTGGATTCATCGTTGAAGGCTTGAAATCTCTTACTCAACAATAACAGGGTTCCACCTATCATTCTCATGTAAACACTATTCAAACGTGTCAGTGAATGTGAACACGAATACTGAGACAATCCTCATCCAAAAACGACAAATATTCTCACGTGTACCTACTTCACCATAATCACCACTGTCTCATATAACAAATCGCATGAACCTACAGTGCTTCCTTGTCATAATTATTATCAAAAAACATTAGATACTACCTGAATTGTAGCCTACGCAATCAAATTGCGAGCAATACTTTTAACATTTTGTTAATAAATACGAGATACACTGAACATGGAGAAATTTGTTTAAAATAAACGAATTTCAAATTCGATTCAGTCATTCTTAGGTAACAGCTGAGTAGATAGCATTTGAATGCTTTATATTGTGTAAAATCCTGATGAAATATCCAACAGAATAAGTTTGTAGATCATGAAGAGCAAGCTCTAAGTTTGAGCATGATCTAGTAAACACAAGATTTTAATTTAACTGAAGTCAAATACCGAAATCGGTTTTTCTCTCTGATTGTGTTTTGCTCACAAAAATGGGAATTTTACGAGAAAAGCACTGATATTTCTAGTCGATCAAATTCATCGATAAAAATAATTGGTCGAGCACTATCTACTCAATATTTGCAATAATTTTCCTTAAAACTTGCCGTCATACGGTTTGTCTGAAATGCAAAGTGGCGTAATTATCTTCAATAATACCAGAACATGCTTCATTAAAGTTCACCCACTGAAGATTGGCTCAATATTGGTTAATGCTGAAATATATGAAAAGGTTTGTGAATATTATACCATATCAATTTCAGAGATAAATATGGGAGCCAGTGAAATGACGCGTCCAATTCTCAATTATAATTTTCATTAACTGTTCAATTCGAGTGAGCAAGCGAAATTTAGTTATCGATACCCGACTTGAGAGTTTCACATTTGCCATTGTTGCGCTGCTATAAAAAGCGTGAATAATAGTAGCTGATGGGGCCACATAATATCATCGAATAAACTTATCCAAAATTGACCACACTGTTAAAGACATCAATTATAACACGTTATTCCAACATGCAATGCCGAATCGCACATACTGTTCGCACATATCAGAAAGAGTCGCGTGCCTGGAATATGTGGAGCATTAGAAAGCAGAGCTGAAATTTTGAATACTTTGTTGGATAGAACTGATTTTACCAAGTTTAACTTTGACTGTGATCGCTTAACAGAAATTATCCAGGTTTGCCTACATCATCGAAGCTTTAGATTTCGTTTTGAGTTGCATTTACGTTGAATCTCAATAATATTATTTCAATTCTGGATTCCGGAATTTTCGTGATCATTCAACAATTTCGATCGGTCACAATGCCGAAAAATGCAAATGTTTCACTTCGTTTCGTTTTGAAAGGTGAGAAATTAGAAAGATACCTTGGTTCTGGTCATTCCTCAAATTATTCCTCAAGTAAATTCTGAATTAATTGGACATGTTTGCTACATTGAAATTCACACCTGTCATGATTGTTAGCATCAAATATATCTTGGTCTACTCCAAATTACTCTGAAGATACATGGAAACATGTACGCGGTTTTTCCTTCAAACGATGCGAATTCGCGAAGCCAATACTTCCTTTAAGTTGTGGCTGTAATAGTGGTGTTTTCACCAACCTATGGCATATCAATGAATCCACGTAGCCTCGACCAAGGGCTACAATTAAGTAATATTGGACGTGCTCCTGTTGCTCTAAAATTATATAGATAGATAATCAAAACGAAAGAATTTTCAGCTACCTGTGATTCGAGTCGAATTAAGTGTGCTATCTTCCCGGTAATTGCCTTAGGGCAAGCCATCAAACCCAATTATTAGGCTGTCAAATTTAAGGGCTAATGTAAAAGGCACTGTCGGATGACAGTCTAATAATTTGGTTTTTTCATACTTAATATGTTTTACCAACATAAAATTCATTTGTTATCAAATTGTAACAGAGAGTTTGAAATCACACAAGCAATGCTTTCAAAAACTTACAAATATCAAGTTGGCAATAGCCATTTTCGAATAATATTACTGCAATGTTAAACAAAAATATGAAGGAATTTTGATTTTATTGACAGAGATGAAATATAACAAAAGATGGCATTATAATTAGGATTTTTGCATTCAAAATTAACATTTCTGAAAATCCAAATGTTCAAAATCCTTTGTTTATAAATCTTCCAAAAATGATATATCTGACAATCCTACGAATGTAAGCTCTCAACGATATCGAACATGAAATAAATTAGAATCATCGGGAAAAACAAGTGGTAGACGATAATTTGCTGACTATAGCGCCGTAATTAAACCAAATGCGAAATACTAATCACAAACCCGTGTAAAGCAACCTAACGAAAAATAGCCACATGTTATGTCTACGATTATTTCTGCGCTGGAAATTAATTATTTTCAATGTTACTTATACTTATACTTTATCTCTGTCAATACGAGAGCACTGTTCTGGATGAAATGAAAAGCGTGTCTATGATTGGACAAATTAATACTGCTTTGAAATTAACATGAAACATGCGTTACTTAGATTTATTCGAGAGTAATATCATAATCAGAAGGCAAAATGACTCATCCTTGTTGACTGGTTTTTTGCTGAGAGTTGCGTCTTCACATGAACTCGACGGTATGATTAATCGCGCACGGAAAATCATTAAGGCGCAGAGCATTTTCAAATCTAGATGTGTGCATCTCATCGATATGATAGCGGTCAGAAGTTCACGAATGAGAGTTTGCAGATGAAAGTTTCAATGTTTGTTACTTGTAATCTCAGGTGCTTGGTAGAGCCCGGAAAATTATGAACAAGTGGCCGTCTGAAAATACTAAATTTAATCAGAGCACACCAGTTTTACTAAGACGTAGCAACGTATATTTTGCTGGTAGACGAAGCAAAATATTGTACAAACGGAGTTTAAGAAAATCTACCATGGTTATCTAAGCATCGTTTTAAGAAAGTCGTATTTTTTATCATCGTCAATTATAAATAGTATTAAAAATATGCTGCTCATCGCAATTATGATTTAGGTTCCGTTAGTGCTCACAGTAATGCTGCGAAGCAATGATAAATGAGCACAGACCCTATTTGCTGTGCTGCATTTAAGGCATACTTGAGCAACAAAATAGATTGAGTAAAATGTTTTCTAATTTAAAATCTTGTTAAAAACTAAAAGTGAAAATTGATTGGAATATGTTTGGGAGCGGTCGCGTATTCATAATGGAGTGAATTTTTTCTTTAGTTGGTTATATCCGTTTTTGGGAAATGTTTTACATCTCGTAAACAAGCTTCGTTCAACCAAGTTTGAGAGTCGGTACAGGGTAGTAAACCGAATGGGAAGCCCCTACATGCCAAAGCGCTCGAATTCGCCAATGCAGGTCAATTTACGGTCATTAAGCTGCAAGTGGCAGTGATGCGACATTAAGTAGCTAATATGCCTCCTATAATCAATATTTAATTAAACATTTTTCATAGAAACAGTTTAACGTTTATCCCATTAGTTCGCACTATTATGGATGCGATCCACAGTGTGATCTCATCTCGACCGCGTTCATTCGTTTCACATTGGTTTGAATACACAGAGTATTATACAAATCGCTAACTGATTCTGGTCGTACGTACGTGAACTGAAACACACTTGACTTACTAATGAATGGGATCTACTAGTTGCCTTCAATAAAAGCTATCTCCTGGGTAAAGTCATTAAGAAGATAGAGGTTGCTGAACCAGATGCTACACTTGAGATAAATGAGGTGCCGAAACTTCGTGACTTAGGTATAGAGGTTTCAGTGGACTCTAAATGGGCTGATCAATGTGCAGCTGCTGCACAATGCGCTAGGAGCGAGCTTTTTCGCTTCCGATCAGTTTAATCTGCAGGTCCCCAGACGTTTACATACCATTATACAAAGCAGTTGCGAGAACACATCTCGCTTATTGCGTTCAATTATTGTCACCTTATTTGGAGAGAAATATGGCGAAGCTTCAATGTTTTCAACACCTAGCTACTCGTATGACTATACGGCAATCAGGTAGGATGTATGAGGAACGATGGCTGAGTCTAGATCTCTTCTCACTAACAAGAAGGCGTCTACGTGGGGACCTGATTGAAACCTTCAAAATCATGACAGGTTTCAGTACTATTCATTCAAATGAAATGCATGCTCTGGTGCCAAGTCTGGGTACTCGAGACCCTCAATTAAAACTGGCCAAGCTACATGTCAGGTCAAATGTTCGTAAGTACTTCTTTAGTGAAAGTGTAGTAAACTACTGGAATCGTCTTCCAAAAGAAGTTGTTTGTTCTACTTCGGTAGTGGGTTTCAAGAATGGACTCGACTCTGTGTGGTCTTCAATATTTCCTAATTTTTATCCTTAAGTGAATAGTTTGTATGATCCTCATGTTGTCTTTGGAACGCACTAATGTTTCTCCTCACCTATTGATGAAGGGATATTTTCTGTTGCATTCCAGATTACTCTCATGCCAGAAGATATTTGTGAAGACATTGTTTGAAGTGGTGAACGCTCTAATGTGGCATATCACCGAAAGAAATCTGGAAGCTCAATTGGCTCGTTAGCCACGTACTGTCATAGGCAAACTGAAATGAACTGAACCGAACTGAACTGAGATCCTGAATATGAAATATTTTCGTTGTTCGTGTCCTTCGTGAAGGAGCATTTTAGTCTCGTTCATGTTGAATGTCAACCGAAAGTCATTACTATGTCGACAAAAACAGTGTATTACCGATTGGATACATTTTGATAGTAAAAATAATAGCTGCATCGTCAGCAAACAAGATGTAACGGATTATTATATCCCGTAACTGAGACATGTACCATCAAAAGGTACAGCATTAAAATCTGCTGCGGCGTCGTGTGAAAAAGCAAATAGCATCAGTTATCCTTATACAACAGTGACATAGAAGCCCAACTTGTTTTCCATCATTCCTGTGCTTCAAACATAATCGGATCCCGATTAACTGGTCCAACCTCATGTGTGCATACACCACGAAACCGGACGCGGGGAGTGTGTGACGGAACTGTCTGCAAGTGAGAATTTGTTTTTAGGATCATCAGTTTAAAACTTATCTACATATTTCGGACGCATGAGTTTAAACAGGTTAGTGGTACTAATCTTATCCAACAGTGGCATACAAGCGCAAATAGTTTTCCATTATTCGACTGGTTAAAGCACTTGCGAATCACGATCTAACTGTCTCTACCTCAAGAGTGCGAACCGCTCGAAACCTGAATAGTGGAATGTGTGATGGAAATACATGCAACTTGCATTTGTGATCACGATCATGTGTTTAAACAATATCTACACGTTTTTGTGCATTAGTGATTGAACTAGTTGTTTGTACAACCTTATATTACACTGGCATACAAGCGTAACCTGATTTATAATGTTCTATTGTTTAATACGGTTGCGGATCCTGATATCACGGTCCATACCTGCTGAGTGCATCTGCACCAAACAGGTCGTGGGGTATGTGTGATGGAAATGCAATAGCTTTTAACCTTTATCCGCTTCTTAGGGTGTTATCCACAGAATTAAAATAGAGTTCATTCTCTGTTGGTGCCCCGAAATGCATGACGAAGTATTTCATTAAAGAGAAGAAGCTGTTACCCATGCTGCTATTGGTCTCTCTCCAGGACATCATGGGAAAAAAGAAACTGTAGTTTCGATGCATTTAAACCACGAATGATTTTGATTTTTGCATAGGCAAAATCGCGTAGACATTCTAATTTCAGGTTTTTAATCCAGGTTAATTCTTGAAGCTTTTTTCTCGACTTTTTACAAAGAAAATGCAGTGTATATTTATAATCGATGTTTTTATCACCATAGCAGGTCCGTTTTCATGGATTAATGAGGTATACCTGTCCGAAGAGAGCTGGTTTTGAGGCGTTACCCATCGACAGCGCCATTTCTCGTGACAGATTAAGCAGTTACGCGTGTGTCCAGGAGTAGGACGGATTGTAAAATAATATTTAAAACGTGCGTTGTCAGATGGTTGTGAAAACGCCATGTGCGAAAATATTTACTGAAAAACTATCTTCGTTTCTAAAGTAACGTGTTGCTCAAATCCCCATCCCTTACACACCACTACCGGTTTCTGGCTGTTTGCCGTCGTCAGGTGGAGACAGTAAGATCAGGTTCAGTGAGCCTTGAAACAGTGGATCAAATGTAAACAAGGTTATACTTGTATGCCAACTGTTATATAGGGTTCGTACAACGAACCACAATGTTCAGACACAGAATCACAAAGTGATTGTTGGTCAACACACTCAAGGCGCTTATGCATGACCAAAGTAATGTGTTGCTCACATCCCCATCCCTTACACACCACTACCGGTTTCTGGCTGTTTGCCGTCGTCAGGTGGAGACAGTAAGATCAGGTTCAGTGAGCCTTGAAACAGTGGATTAAAGGTAAACAAGGTTATACTTGTATGCCAACTGTTATATAGGGTTCGTACAACGAACCACGATGTTCAGACACAGAATCACAAAGTGATTCTTGGTCAAAGCACTGAAGGCGCTTATGGATGACCAAAGTAATGTGTTGCTCACATCCCCATCCCTTACACCCCACTACCGGTTTCTGGCTGTTTGCCGTCGTCAGGTGGAGACAGTAAGATCAGGTTCAGTGAGCCTTGAAACAGTGGATTAAAGGTAAACAAGATTATACTTGTATGCCAACTGTTATATAGGGTTCGTACAACGAACCACGATGTTCAGACACAGAATCACAAAGTGATTGTTGGTCAAAGCACTCAAGGCGCTTGTGGATGACCAAAGTAATGTGTTGCTCACATCCCCATCCCTTAAACACCACTACCGGTTTCTGGCTGTTTGCCGTCGTCAGGTGGAGACAGTAAGATCAGGTTCAGTGAGCCTTGAAACAGTGGATTAAAGGTAAACAAGGTTATACTTGTATGCCAACTGTTATATAGGGTTCGTACAACGAACCACAATGTTCAGACACAGAATCACATAGTGATTCTTGTTCAAAGCACTCAAGGCGGTTATGTGTATGAACATTGTGGTTCGTTGTACGAACCCTATATAACAGTTGGCATACAAGTATGACCTTGTTTATCTTCGTTTCTGTTTCGGCTGCATAATTTTAAATTTTATTGATGCATAACTGGATACTAGGGGATTAAAATGAAACATGCGTTACTTAGATTTATTCGAGAGTAATATCATAATCAGAAGGCAAAATGACTCATTCTTGTTGACTGGTTTTTTGCTGAGAGTTGCGTGTTCACATGAACTCGACGGTATGATTAATCGCGCACGGAAAATCATTAAGGCGCAGAGCATTTTCAAATCTAGATGTGTGCATCTCATCGATGTGATAGCGGTCAGAAGTTCACGAATGAGAGTTTGCAGATGAAAGTTTCAATGTTTGTTACTTGTTATTTCAGGTGCTTGGTAGAGCCCGGAAAATTATGATCAAGTGGCCGTCTGAAAAAACTAAATTCAAGCAGAGCACACCAGTTTTACTAAGACGTAGCAACGTATATTTCAAGAATCAAGAATCAAGATTTTATGGTGATAAAAAGCTAATGCTTTACATGTACCATTGGATGACAACTATTGCAAAAAGAAAAATTTAATCAAAATCACATTGTTAATATTTTTCTGGGTTCATGATGCTTCAATACACAGGGCCAAATTCAGGGTTTTGTTTGACGTATGCATCCAATTTCGATTTGAAAACACCAATTGTCGTTGCATTCACAACATCTTGCGGTAGCGCATTCCATAGAAAGCAGATACGCACAGAGAAGAAATAGCGACGACAATCAAGTCTTGAGTGCGGTATTTCGAGGCAACACGAGTGACTGCGTGTATTTCGAGGGGAGTTTACTTTTATTAGTTCGCTAAGCGGATGGTTTTCGATCCGCAGTATCTTGTAAGCCAGAATCAGGTCGATCCTCATTCGTCTTCGTGTAAAATCACGCAAACCAAGGATGGCCATTCGCTCTTGATACGGGACCCGCTGCATCCCTTCAACTAACTTTGTAGCTTTGTGGTATATTCGATCCAGGATCTCGATGTCTTTGCGCAACCACGGTGCCCAGGCTGGGATCAAATAATCCATAGTTGGATGGATGTAAGTATTTAAAATTCGAGGAATTGTTTTGGGTGAGAACCGTCCGAAAATTCTTCTCAGAATTACTAATATACCACAAGCCCGATTAAACACTTTTCTACAATGCATACTCGGTTTCAGGTTATTAGTTATCCAAATTCCGAGGTCCTTTTCAGCGGTGGTCCAATTTAGTATATCGTGGCCTAGATGGTATGTATATTCGTAGTTACGGCCAAGCTGTAACATATGACATTTACGTAGGCTGAAAGGCATTTGATTCTCTAGAGACCAGCGATACAGAGCATCCAAGTCGTTTTGCAGCATTAAACAATCTTCATTAGATCGGATTTGCTTCCATATTTTAATGTCATCTGCAAAAAGAACGAGCTTGCATCGCACTATTTCAGTTATATCATTTATATATAACAGGAAAAGAATAGGTCCTAGCACTGAACCTTGAGGCACCCCGCTCGTGACATCGATACTTTTCGACAATACTCCGTCAATGCGAACTCGCACGTGCCGATCGGTCAGATAATCTGTTAGCCACGATAGTAAGTTATCTGTTATTCCATATCGCACTAGCTTTTGCAGAAGCAAGCTGTGGTCGACCTTGTCAAAAGCCTTTGAAATATCAATATAACAAGCATGTACCGTATAGCCTTGATCGAGCGACATCGTCCAATCATTTAGTGTGATCAGTAAATTCGCGGGTAGACGAAGCAAAATATTGTACAAACGGAGTTTAAGAAAATCCACCATGGTTATCTAAGCATCGTATTAAGAAAGTCGTATTTTTTATCATCATCAATTATAAATAGTATTAAAAATATGCTGCTCATCGCAATTATGAGTTAGGTTCCGCTGCGAAGCAATGATAAATGAGCACAGATCCTATTTGATGTGCTGCATTTAAGGCATACTTGAGCAACAAAATAGATTGAGTAAAATGTTTTCTAATTTAAAATCTTGTTAAAAACTAAAAGTGAAAATTGATTGGAATATGTTTGGGAGCGGTCGCGTATTCATAATGGAGTGAATTTTTTCTTTAGTTGGTTATATCCGTTTTTGGGAAATGTTTTACATCTGGTAAACAAGCTTCGTTCAACCAAGTTTGAGAGTCGGTACGGGGTAGTAAACCGAATGGGAAGCCTCTACATGCCGAAGCGCTCGAATTCGCCAATGCAGGTCAATTTACGGTCATTAAGCTGCGAGTGGCAGTGATGCGACATTAAGTAGCTAATATGCCTCCTATAATCAATATTTAATTAAACATTTTTCATAGAAACAGTTTAACGTTTATCCCATTAGTTCGCACTATTATGGATGCGATCCGCAGTGTGATCTTATCTCGACCGCGTTCATTCGTTTCACATTGGTTTGAATACACAGAGTATTATACAAATCGCCAACTGATTCTGGTCGTACGTACGTGAACTGAAACACACTTGGCTTACTAATGAATGGGATCTACTAGTTACCTTCACTAAAACCTATCTCCTGTGTAAAGTTATTAAGAAGCTGGAGGTTGCTGGATCAGATGCTACACTTGAGATAAATGAGGTGCCGAAACTTCGTAACTTAGTTGTGGAGGTTTCAGTGGACTCGAAATGGGCTGATCAATGTGCACCTGCTGCACAATACGCTGGGAGCGAGCTTTTTCGCCTTCGATCAGTTTTATCTGCAGGTCCCCAGACGTTTTCATACCATTATACAAAGAGGTTGTGAGACCACATCTCGCGTATTGCGTTCAATTACTGTCAACTTATTTCGAAAAAATATGGCGAAGCTTCAATTTTTCAACACGTAGCTACTCGTATGACTGTAGAGCAATCAGGTAGGATGTATGCTGAGTCTAGATCTCTTCTCACTTACAAGAAGGCGTCTACGTGGGGACCTGATTGGAACCTTCAAAATCATGACAGGTTTCAGTACTATTCATTCAAATGAAATGCATGCTCTGGTGCCAAGTCTGGGTACTCGAGACCCTCAATTAAAACTGGCCAAGCGACATGTCAGGTCAAATGTTCGTAAGTACTTCTTTAGTGAAAGGGTAGTAAATTACTGGAATCATCTTCCTAAAGAAGTTGTTTGTTCTACTTCGGTAGTGGGTTTCAAGAATGGACTCGACTCTATGTGGTCTTTATTATTTCCTGATTTTTATCCTTAAGTGAATAGTTTGTATGATCCTCATGTTGTCTTTGGAACGCATTAATGTTTCTCCTCACCTATTGATGAAGGGAGATTTTCTGTTGCATTCCAGATTACTCTCATGCCAGAAGATATTTGTGAAGATATTGTTTGAAGTGGTGGACGCTCTACTGTGGCATATCACCGAAAGAAATCTAGACGCTCAATTGGCTCGTTAGCCACAAAATGTCATATACAAACTGAAATGAACTAAACCGAACTGAACTGAGATCCTGAATATGAAATATTTTCGTTGTTCGTGTCCTGCGTGAAGGAGCATTTTAGTCTCGTTCATGTTGAATGTCAACCGAAAGTCATTACTAAGTCGACAAAAACAGTGTATTACCGATTGGATACATTTTGATAGTAAAAATAATGGCTGCATCGTCAGCAAACAAGATGTAACGGGTTATTATATCCCGTACCTCAGATATGTACCATCATAAGGTACAACATTAAAATCTGCTGCGGCGTCGTGTGATATATATATATATATATATATATATATATATATATATATATATATTTGCACAATCTGATACAGATATGGTGCCGTTCAACATAAACAATGAGATGTACAAAGCGAGAGGGGGGTACAATTCGGGTGGAAACAGTTAGAAAATAAACAGTGAAAGGGGAACAGTGGGTAATTTTTTTGTCCATTTACACACATCATTTTTTGAATTTTTTTTTCAATTTTTTGATAAAGTTTTTGAACAGCAGAGAATGTCAGGGAGTAATAGAGATGATGCACTCTTTCCATTGATGTCGGTTCATTGCCATCGTTGCCAATGTGTCGAGCCATACACTCTCTCCTTCTCTTGCACCCCATCCAGGCAAGCGCGCTCGTCCAACCCTAGCTAGACCAGAAGTGAGCCTTTTCAAGCCACTCTTCCATGTTAGTGGCTGACCGCCAGCCACTTTTTTCCAGTCTGTACCAGCTGACGCATAAAGCGCTCGGCGTGGTAACCGTTCGGGTTTCATGCGCAGGACGTGCCCCAACCAGCGGAGGCGACGTCGGTTAATGGCTGTCTGAACGCTAGTGCCGTTGCTTCCTAAGACGCGGCGCCTGACCTCAGAATTGCAAACGTGGTGTTGCCACCGTACGTGAGCAATCCTACGCAAACAACGTTGGTCGAAAACCTCAAGCCTCCTAACATCTTCTGAGCGAACTGTCCAACATTCACTCCCGTATAGCAATACTGTCCTTACCGAGGTGGAATATATCCGCCCTTTAATTCCCAAGCTTAAATCACGTCTCTTCCAGAGGCACTTAAGTTGAGCGAATGCCAGTCTGGCCTTAGCAATTCTGGACGTGATTTCCTTCTCTATCCGACCCCCAGCAACCACCAGACTTCCTAGGTATTTGAACTGCTCAACATGATCGAGAATCCGATCATTTATGGCAAAATTCGGCAGTTCACCAGACCAGTCCTGAAGGAGCACTTTACTCTTGCTTGGCGAGAAGAACAGCCCGTACTTAGATGCCTCCATTGCCATCATATCCAAAGCTTGTTGGATAAATGTTGGGTCTTCGCCCAATAAGGCAATATCATCAGCATAGTCCAGGTCCATAATCCGCTCACCTGGAAGGAGCTCAACGCCACCCGTGGAGAAACTACTGAGAGCACTCCGGAGGACGTCCTCGATGGCGAAATTGAACAAGAACGGGGAGATTGGACAGCCTTGTCTTACACCCGTTGTGGTGCTGAATGGCATTGACAGGCTATCGTACGCCCTTACCCTCCCTATCGAGTGTGCGTATAGGTCCTTTAGGATAGCGACGTACTTCGATGGGATTCCATTGCGAAGTAAGCAGTTCCATAGGGCGGATCTGTCAACCGAGTCAAAGGCGGCTCTGATATCCAGAAACACCACAATGGTAGGTCGCTGATACAGGTGACGGTGTTCTAGCAACTGTCGCAGAACGAAGATCTGGTCTACACATCCGCGCCCTGGTCGGAAGCCAGCTTGCTCTTCGCGAGAAGTGCCCTCACGAATCGGGGTAAGTCTGCGAAGGAGGATGGCGACCAATATCTTAGCTACCACTGGGATAAGCGAGATTCCGCGATAGTTGCAGCATTCGTTCCGCGCTCCTTTTTTATGGACTGGTATTACTAGCGATTCACCCCAGGAGGCAGGTACCCTCTCATCCACCCAAACCTTTGAGAACAGCTCGCGCAGTTCTGCTACGACTGCCTCGCCTCCTTCCTTGAAGAATACCGGGTGGAGCTCGTCGGGGCCCGGCGCCTTGTGTCGCTTTAGTAGTTGGATCTCTCTTCGTATTTCTTCGACACTGGGCGGGGCTAGCGACACGGACCACTGCAAAGTGGATTGAGGGATGTCGGCGGTGTCTGAGGGACGGTGCTGATTAAACTGCTGAGAGAAATATTCTCTCCATCTTTCTAAACGTCTGTGAAGGCTCGTTGTGCGCGAGCCATCATCCTCGAGGATGGTTTCACTCAGACCTTGCGGCTTAGGGCCACAGACACGAATCAATTGGTAAAGTCTCCTCATGTTGCTCATGGCTGACGCTCTTTCCATCTCCGAGGCGCGTTCTTTCCACCAAGACTCACGGTCACGTCTCAAACTATCTTTGATTAGGAGTCTAAGACACTTCCGATCGTCCTCATACTCTAAACCACTCGGTATGGCACGGCGCTGTTCGAGTAGCATGAAGGACTCAGCAGAGACCCAGCGGTGTGACGGTTGACGAGTGACTTTGCAGCATTTCGTAGCAGAGTCATAGAGTGCTTGCTTAAAGTAGTGCCAATGACGATCCAGCTCGACCGGCCGATCTTTGGAAAGGGAAACCGATAGGGTATCCCTAAATCTGGCTTTTGTCTCAGGCAGCGATAAAGCGTTTGTGTCTAGTTTGGGACGCTTTTGTTTGGGTTTGCCTCCGAATTGAAGGTTGATTGTTGCGCAAACTAAAGCGTGGTCAGAATCTACACTGGTGCTCCAGTATGATCTGCAGTTTTTGACACTACCTCGCCACCTGTAGCTTATCGCGATGTGGTCAAGCTGCGCCCAAGTACGTTGTGATGGGGATCGCCAGGTAGCTAGTTGGCGCTTGGAATGTCTAAAATTTGTGGAGACGAGAAAGAGGCGGTGGTCGTCACAGAAGGACAACAATCTCTCTCCATTGTCTGTACGGTCATCTGACATTCCATACTTCCCTCCAAGGAAGCGCTCGGAGTGCGCTATACATCCAACTCGGGCATTGAGATCGCCGGCAAGCACTACTATATCGCCTCTGCGTGCTTTCGTTAAGAGAGAACGAAGTTCTTCGTAGAATTCGTCCTTCACCTCATCTGCCCCACAGTTCGTGGGAGCGTAGGCCGAGATCACGAATAAGTTACGTCTCTCGTCGCTATGCTTGTTTACTCTGCTGTAACCCTGAAATCTCGCTGCGCACAGTCTGCTATTAACGGGTATCCAATCTATGAGGGAGGTTTCCGCTTTCTGGCTTAGAATAATCCCAACACCTGCTAGGCCGGCTGAGGAAGCAACGGGATCACTGGACACACGTAAGTAGAACCTACTCCCACGAGGCATAGGAGAACTCAGTTGCAATACCGAATCCGTGTCGCGAAGACGGGTTTCCGATAGGCAACATATGTCGATACCTAGTGTCTCTAGTGAGCGGGCTAGTCCAAGCTGTTGTTCTGGTTGTTGCAGGGTGCGGACATTGAACGATGCAAGCCTAATAGGGGCGCGCGGTCGGAGGAGAGCGTTGGGTATCGACACCTGTCTATGGACAGTTGGCTGCGACGGAATGCGTCCAGCATTGATGGTCCGAAGTGCATCAGGGAGAGAGGGTGAGGGGATGATGTGTGTTTGCGAAGTGGGTTCTGGAGAATAGCTTTCGAAGGTAGTATTCGTAGTGATAGTATGCGGCGTTGTCATCATCGTCATTCGTTGAACGTAGGCATGATACTACCCGGTTGCCTACACCGAAGTAGGGGAGATTTCGTTTAGGGGGTCCCACCCCGAGCCTTTAGCGCGATGGCTTTACCCACAAGGCAGTGGAGCGAGAGAGGTTCGCACCTATCGGTGGCCGGTGACCGACGAAGCGGTTCATACGCCCTTTTCTGGGAATTTCCAGTTCGGAGCCCGATAACCCCGTTGGTAGGTTGGTGACTGCAGTTTTTGCCTGTGCACCATACAATGTCCTTGGAGGACAAGGGGCAGTGACTTTTGAAGCGGCGAGTCACATCCGCCGCGTCGTGGTGTCATCATTGGATTTTTGTGGCTTTTTATAGGGAGAACGCTTGCCAGGCGAAAACCCACCACACCCTCAGACACCACCGCCGAACCTTTCGCTGAGCTCGGAGAACCGAGCCCACCCAGCTGGCACCAACGTGGAAGTATTTCGGCAAGCCAGCAAAGCAAATAGCATCAGATATACTTATACAACAGTGACATAGAAGACCAACTTGTTTTCCATCATTCCTGTGCTTCAAACATAATCGGATCCCGATTAACTGGTCCAACCTCATGTGTGCATACACCACGAAACCGGACGCGGGGAGTGTGTGACGGAAATGTCTGCAAGTGAGAATTTGTTTTTAGGATCATCAGTTTAAAACTTATCTACATATTTCGGACGCATGAGTTTAAACAGGTTAGTGGTACTAATCTTATCCAACAGTGGCATACAAGCGCAAATAGTTTTCCATTATTCGACTGGTTAAAGCACTTGCGAATCACGATCTAACTGTCTCTACCTCAAGAGTGCGAACCGCTCGAAACCTGAATTGTGGAATGTGTGATGGAAATACATGCAACTTGCATTTGTGATCACGATCATGTGTTTAAACAATATCTACACGTTTTTGTGCATTAGTGATTAAACTAGTTGTTTGTACAACCTTATATTACACTGGCATACAAGCGTAACCTGATTTATAATGTTCTATTGTTTCATACGGTTGCGGATCCTGATATCACGGTCCATACCTGCTGAGTGCATCTGCACCAAACAGGTCGTGGGGTATGTGTGATGGAAATGCAATAGCTTTTACCTTTATCCGCTTCTTATGGTGTTATCCACAGAATTAAAATAGAGTTCATTCTCTGTTGGTGCCCCGAAATGCATCACGAAGTATTTCATTAAAGAGAAGAAGCTGTTACCCATGCTGCTATTGGTCTCTCTTCAGGACATCATGGGAAAAAAGAAACTGTAGTTTCGATGCATTTAAACCACGAATGATTTTGATTTTTGCATAGGAAAATCGCGTAGACATTCTAATTTCAGGTTTTTAATCCAGGTTAATTCTTGAAGCTTTTTTCTCGACTTTTTACAAAGAAAATGCAGTGTATATTTGTATTCGATGTTTTTATCACCATAGCAGGTCCGTTTTCATGGATTGATGAGGTATACTTGTCCGAAGAGAGCTGGTTTTGAGGCGTTAACCACTCGACATCGCACTTTCTTGTGACAGAATAAGCAGTTACGCCAGGTGAAAGTGGATCACGCGTGTGTCCAGGAGTAGGACGGATTGTGAGATAATATTTAAAACGTGCGTTGTCAGATGGTTGTGAAAACGCCACAACAATGAGGTAGATATTTTTATTAAGCGCATGTGCGAAAATATTTTCTGAAAAACTATATTCGTTTCTGTTTCGGCTGCATAATTTTAAATTTTATTGATGCATAACTGGATACTAGGGGATTAGACATATTTGAGAGTAACTTCATAATTAAAAGGCAAAATGACTCCTCCTTGTTGACTGGTTTTTTGCTGACATTTGTGTGTTCATATGAGCTCAACAGCATGATTAATCTCGCAAGGAAAATCATTAAGGCGCAGAGCATTTTCAAATCTAGATGTGTGCATCTGATCGATATGATAGCGGTCAGAAGTTCACGAGTGAGCGTTTGCAGATGAAAGTTTCAATAATTATTACTTATAATCTCAGGTGATTGGTAGAGCCCGGAATATTATGAACAAGTCACCGTTAGAAAAACTAAATATAAGCAGAGCACACCAGTTTTACCAAGACGTAGCTACGTATATTTCGCTGGAAAACGAATCAAAATATTGTACAAACGGAGTTTAAGAAAATCCACCATGGTTATCTAAACGTCATATTCAGAAAGTCATTTATTATGATCATCGTCAATTATAAATAGGTTTAAAAATGTGCTGCTCATCGCAATTATGGTTTAGGTCCCGTTAGTGTTCACATTAAGTTGCGAAGCAATGATAAATGAGCACAGACACTATTTGATATGCGGCATTTAAGGGCATACTTAAGCAACAAAATAGATTGAGTAAAACGTTATGTAATTTGAAATCTTCCTGAAAACTAAAAGTGAAAAATTGATAGGAATATGTTTGGTAGCGGTCTGTATTCATATTGGTTTGAAATATTCACGCAGTCGGTTATAACTTTTTTAGGGTCATGTTTTACTTCTGGCAAACAAGCTTCGTTCAACCTAGTTTGACAGTCATCTCATGGTAGTAAACCACATGCGGAGCGTCTTGGGTAAATTACATGATAACGGCGGTAAAACATGTTGATTTAAATTGTGTTTGACTGTATAAATGCCTCAACCCTGCAAATTCTCATCACACTTTTCACATCTTCGATTCCGGCCGGCTGATTTGTAATTAGAAAATCAAGTAAAATAATGTAATCAACTGGAATTCAATAAAATGTTATATAGTCTAACAGGGGTTCCACAACCTTTATTCATTTAAAAATCATCTAAATTGCTTATCGAAATACAAAGACAACTTCTTTGTCAATATGTGATGACGCGCGTTTTTCTCACGCAGTGAATTACAGTGAAATGTTTACTAACTTTTAATTTTTCGCTATGATAAAGATGTGTAAATAATCCATAATTTGAAAAAAATATTCCGATCAAGTTTTGTAGCGCATAAATCTCAAGTGAACGTTTTTCAAATTTAAAATGAATTCTGATGTTACTTTTTCATAAAGATGGTATCATTTTGATTGTGTAAGGGGATCTTTAAACTGACCATGTCTAAGTTAAAAACCAATTTTCCTGACAAAATAGGTATCCGCTTCGCTTTCGTAGCCAAGTGGGGTGAATATCTCGCGTTAGATCAAGTGTCAACTGTGAGAATTTCAATATAATGTTAACTGCAAACTCCCATGGTAATATAATAGGACAAAGAGTGTCTATTTTCTGAAACGCACCAGTTCCAGTGATATGCACGTAAAAAAAACCTGGATGCTGAATTGCTTTAGATTAATCTTATGTAATTTCTTATTCCTTTGTTATGCAAACCCTGTAAGATCAGATGTCTAGCATGAGAAGTGATTGGGCAATAAATTATTTGTTTTGAAAACACCAGTCATCTATACCAATTGAAAAGTGAAATCATAATATCATACTCATGCCAAACTAATTCAAGGTGCTGAATGACTGGACACAGGTAAGGATGAGTAAAGCGTTTAACAATTTAAATAATTTATAGCTTCCGATAGGCGGAGAAAATTTGGGGGAAATGCTCACATTTGCGAAAAAATATTTTGATCCCACTTGTCTGATATATCCTCTGGCAAACCAGTCCAGCTTTTGGCATGTCTGTGTGGTCTTTTGTGACCCGGTGAAACTGCATCTACAAGCAGGATAACGGGCAAAGTCAGCTGAATATAACATCTAATCCACTTTGGTTCGTCCTAGTAGAGCTCATACGTTAATAAAAGCGGTCCAAATAGAGGAGAGAAAACCCTTACCACTAAAGTTCAATGCGTTTTGCTATATCCACTAACGGAAAAGGTTTCAGGAGTAAACCTCTTGGAAATATTCGGAGATGGAAATCCGTAAAGCTGTCCTTAGTTTTATTCAAATTTGTCCTGGCAAATACTGAGACGACATTGTCGCCAGCCTACTTTGTCTTTTGGGTCGAATTGTGTCGTGGAGAGGAAGTATCTGCTACTTTAACAACAGCTTATTCTCCGTATGCAACTGCCTTGGTGTACATTTCAGCGCAAAAATATAGAGGACACCATTCCGATTCTGTGGATAATAACACGAGAAGCAGCGGGTAGAGATTAAAAACTATGGCTTGACTGTCGCATACCCAAGCTCCTGGGGATTATATAGAAGCTGAAAGAAATTTCCGTGTATCATTTGGCGTCTACCGCCGGCCTAAATCAGGGTAGCCCCCAGTCAATAAAGTTTCTCCCGCGCGGTCTCTTCTCCTCATTGCTTGCATGGAGATTAAAAACCAACCGAAAACAGACTCTGCATTTTCGGTACCAGAAAAATGAACAAACATCAGCTCTGAAACTAAAAACCTGAAACATCCGGTCGATGCTCCCTGGATTTCAGGAGGACGATTCAAATATCACAGTTGTAGGAAAATCAGCTGTTCCTAACAAAGAGCTCAACCGCATGAAAGTCGAGGTGGCTGCCCTGTAAGCAACGCAGTTTTCAGACGCTAGAATGCTAACAGAAAGAGATCACAATATTTTGGAAAGGAATTGGCTCTGATGAGCCTCGAATCTATTGAGTTTTGTTCACCGTACAAAAGAGCGAACTAAAAGTAACAGAAGCAAGAAGTCGCGGAAGCGGATGGATTTGGACTCAAATTCTAAAATACAGTAACGTTACAATTACATTGGTCAACGTTAATGCACCGAGACTCTCTCTGACGTCAACTAATGAAGACGCATCGTTAGGCGCACTTATAGGCGTACTTTTCACTTGATCAAATCAACGCGCAGACTGGTACACTAAACATTTGCTGGTTTGGCCAAACTGAAGCTTCACCAGACTAGATAAAACCGCAAAATGTTCTGGGATGACTACTGTTTAGGACGAGAAAATGTTAGCGTTCGTAAATTTCAAACGTATGTCAGTAGGAAATCTTATGACTTATCGAAACAAAAAAACAATGTCCAGCAAACTGTTAGGCAATGTACGAAGACTATCGGGCTAAAAGATAACGGTATGTATAATGGGATGCTAACAACATAGAACAACAGCATTTACGACACTCTCTCATTACCTGATTGCCAACGAAACTCAGGAAATGGAAAGAGAAGTCTACAACTTCTCTCTATCATATGGGCAACACGGATTTACCGCATTCACTTGAAAATGTTGAGCACTTAACAACCATTAAACACTCTGATACTCCCCCTACTCTTGATGAGAAAAACAGAGCACTCGACGTCTTAGCAAGCAGAAAGTTCCTTAGTGATAGAAGAAGAAGAAGAAGAATGACTTTATTCGTGTTCACGAATTTTCAGCATGTTCAGTGATGACGGAATTCCACATGTACTCATCAAATACTCTAGAACAAATTTAATGCAACCACCTCATCGATTGCTTCATTGGTTCACGCGGGAGGATTGTGTTCCGCAAAAGGTGTGGGACACCAATATCATCACGCCGCTTAGTATTCTAAGCCTAAGCACACTTTTAGAACGAGTACAATAGGTATTTATCTACGAAAGCGATGTGATATCAAGCATTTTAACATGGCACATTCGAGAGCACAAATCAAGTTATGAGATATGCTAACCACTTTGCTAACTTCTGAAAACACTCCAAGTCACTAATGGACTGCGCTTCAAAGAGAGACAAAGATGTGAAGTTCTCGCGCTGACAATAATCATAAGCGAGGCCAAATTCCGTGGTCAAGAGACTGGAACATCTCCCACCATCTATTGTGTAAACGGTCACCTTTTTCCAGTAAATCATATCACATATCTTGTTCAAACATTATAGATAACATTTCGCTAGATACGGATATAGATCCCCGATTTTGCGGAGCAACTGCTATTCGTCTCGATTGAGCACACTTGTCTGGGGAAACCGCAAGTTGACTGTGAAGATAAAGATGAAGTTATACAGCGCGTGTGTACTAAATGCTTCACTGTACAACAGTGTAACTTGCACCATCAACGAAAGATACGAAAGGAAACGGCGCATCTGCCGTATACGGAATTAAGCTTGAATGAACAAGTTAAAGAATGCTGATTTACTTATCAAACCATATATGTAGACCACGTTCACATTACTATGACATCGCGTTGGGTAATGGGTAATGTGTACGGAGTAGAAAATATTCGTATTTCATACGGGCTAATCCATATTGATTTGAAGTAAAGAATTCAACCTTTGGAAAGACCGCACTTTCTGTATAAAGAAATTAGCAAAAGAGATATGAAAGCTCTTGATATCGACCATTTCATTTAAGAAGAAATGGCTCTTGACCGCTCATTTAAAGGATCATCAGTTTAAAACTTATCCACATATTTTGAACACATGAGTTTAAACAGGTTAGTGGTACTAATCTTATCCAACAGTTGCATACAAGCGCAACTTGTTTTTCATTATTCAACTGCTTAAAACACATGCGGATCACGATTCCACTGTCTCTACCTCAAGAATATAAACCGCTCGAAACCTGAATTGGGAAGTGTGTGATGGAAATACATGCAACTTGAATTTGTGATCACGATCATGTGTTTAAACAATATCTACACGTTTTCGTGCATTTGTGATTGAATTGGTTGTTTGTACCAAACTTATGTAACAGTGGCATACAAGCGCAACCTGATTAATAATGTTCTATTGGTTTTTCATACGGTTGCGTATCCTGATATCACGGTCCATACCTGATTAGTGCATCTGAACCAAACAGTTAGTGAAGGGGTGTGTGTTGGAAATTCAATAGCTTTTAAGCTTTATCCGCTTCTTATGGTGTTATCCACAGAATAAAAATAGAGTTCATCCTTTGTTGGTGCCCTGAAATGCATGACGAAATAATTCAATAAAGAAACGAAGCTGTTACCCATGCTGCTATTGGTCTCTCTCCAAGACATCATAGGAAGAGAGAAACTGTAGTTTTGATGCATTTAAACCACGAATGATTTTGATTTTTGCATAGGCAAAATCGCGTAGACATTCGAATTTCAAGTTTTTAATCCAGGTTGATTCCTGGAGCTTTTTTCTCGACTTTTTACAAAGAAAATGCAGTGTCACCACAGCAGTTCCGTTTTTATGGATTAATGAGGTACACCTGTCCGAAGAGAGCTGGTTTTGAGGCGTTAACCACACGACATCGCCCATTCTCGTGACAGAATAAGCAGTTACGCCAGGTGAAAGTGGATCACGCGTGTGTCCAGGAGTAGGACGGATTGTGAGATAATATTTAAAACGTGCGTTGTCAGATGGTTGTGAAATCGCCACAACTATGAGGTACATATTCTTTGATAAACGCATGTGCGAAAATATTTACTGAAAAACTACCTTCGTTTCTGTTTCGGCTGCATAATTTGAAATTTTATTGATGCATAACTGGATACTAGGGGATTAAAATGAAACATGCGTTACTTAGATTTATTTGAGAGTAATTTCATAATCAGAAGGTAAAATGACTCATCCTTGTTAACGGTTTTTTGCTGAGATTTGCGTGTTCACATGAACTCGACGGATGATTAATCGCGCACGGAAAATCATTAGGGCGCAGAGCATTTTCAAATCTAGATGTGTGCATCTCATCGATATGATGACGGTCAGAAGTTCACGAGTGAGAGTTTGCAGATGAAAGTTTTAATAATTCTTACTTATAATCTCAGGTGCTTGGTAGAGCGCGGAATATTATGAACAAGTCACGGTTAGAAAAACTAAATATATGCATAGCACACCAGTTTTACTAAGACGTAGCTACGTATATTCCGCTGGAAAACGAGGCAAAATATTGTACAAACGGAGTTTAAGAAAATCCACCATGGTTATCTAAACGTCATATTAAGAAAGTCGTTTATTATGATCATCGTCAGTTATAAACAGGTTCAAAAATGTGCTGCTCATCGCATATATGGTTAAGCTTGCGTTAGTGTTCACAGTAAGTGGCGAAGCAAGCATAAATGAGCACAGACACTATTTGATATGTTGCATTTAAGGGCATACTTAAGCAACAAAATATATTTAGTAAAATGTTTTCTAATTTGAAATCTTCCTAAAAACTAAAACTGAAAAATTGATAGGAATATATTTGGTAGCGGTCTGTATTCATAATGGTTTGAAATATTTCCGCAGTCGGAAGTACTCGGAGACTGAGTACTGTCTATCGCTTGAGCTTTCCGGTAGAGATATTCCCTCTCGTATCGGACTGTTTAGTCATTTAAAATGCTGCGGAGAATGAAAACATTATGAGCTGAATAAGTTCATCCATGGCGAAAATCGACGAAAGCGGGTTATCAGAAACATTTGTGAATTATTTCTTATCTTTAGGCGAACGGAAGATGAATGTAGTAAAACGTGCAGCTTCCTCGCTCATTTTACAAGTTATTTATGGGGTTGCGATGAAACATTCAGTATAGAAGGCACTTTTGAAAGCAATAAACCACATTGGATTATGCAAATTATATCCTTAGTATTATATTGTTCCTCGTCACTTCCAATTAGGTCAGCATTGGTTAAATGGGTATTCAAACAAAAAGTATGTTGCTGTATATTTCGCCGTGGGCATTCATGCAGCTTACGTTGATGATACTATGTACAATCCAGGATAAAAATTCACAACTTAAATCTGTGTGTGCAATCCTGGCATGAGCAACCTAGATTCATATGAATATTCCGTTGTTATTCGTGTATTGTGACAGTGAAACGGAATTTTATACGGGGTTTGAAAATTACCCCATGGCCAATTGGTGAGAAAGTAGTTGAAACTCATGAATTTTAATATACTGTTTGATATTCAATAGCATGATTTTATGGGACGGTCGTTCATTCACAAAAATCGCTTGCAACACAATCCTAGACAAATCGTTTGCTTCGTTTAAATTGTCTTACACAGTGTTTTATGTGAGCAGAACCACAATAGCTTTGAAGACGATTAGCATGATCATTATTTCGCATTTGATCATTGTGCACGCGTCTATTACATGAGTATTGCGGATTTTCATGCAGAATTACTGCAGTACTATGTGCATTGGCATTGATTCTTCTAACGCATTATTCTATATTAATAGCTTGGTGCAATTTGTTGATGATCGACACAAATGATGAAAATGATCATTGAGATTCTTGTTTTTTATGAGAAATAATAAGCAACAATTATTTTCACATGATTTAAACGATACATTTAAAGGACATGGTATTTCCTGAAAACATGTTTCACTTGATCAAACTCACAATCTGTATCCTCATATCTTCGAATAACAAAAATTAGTTCAAAAGAGTTCGATCCTAATAATGTAGACACGTTTTTGATGATTTCGAAAATATTGGCTACTCGTCAGTAGCCCCTGAACTAAAAAGACTATCAGTGCTGAATCGAACGCATGCAAATTCTTTCGATAAATTCACGTGGGAGAAAACTGATCGATTTATATTTGCATCTTTTCTCTGCAATGCTAGTTGTTTTTTACTAATTCATGCCTTTATACAACCAATCAACATAACACAATGGCATTATATAGCATTATTCTGCGATATGTACTTTTGAAATGTTCCAAAGAAAAATAACGGTTGCCTCCTTAAATTTTTTTTCGAAAACGGGTGAATGTGGGTGAATGACGATTCGGAAGTATTCGCCTCGGGTAGTTGAAGCAAATCAGCTAGCGGTGGAGGTACGTTTGGTGCAAGAAAATCTGTGACTGCAATTTCTTGCTGCATAGCGGGAAAATCAGATTGCTTGAAAGGCTTCAGTAGAGAAAATCCCAGGAAAGTATCAGGATTGAAGGTTTTTGGGAAACAGTTGTAGCATAATGTCCTTTTCGAGCTAAAAGTATGATTCTTTTGTTATGTACTCGCACAAAATACATGCAATTCTGCGAGATAGTCTGATGGGGGTTTACCAAATGGGTATTCTGTTTTGACCTTTTTACGGTAAGCTGTATCACTTACACATGAATTACTTATATAAAATTGCCCAAACGCTGATTCACGCATTTACGTGCAATTGAATCATCAGCTGATTTTCTGTTTGTTTTCAAAACATCCAAAGTCACCAGGTGATAGTTAACCACTCGGTGTAAATGCTGCTCGTTGTCCCCTTTTTCTATATCTACGTGTGGTTACGGTAACTTGGTTCAATTAAAAGAGTGTATGTCATTCTCAATAAAATTCGAATTTTCAAATTACCAAAGACAAAAAACTGGTTATTCTACCGGGAAAAGTATGCTAAGGCTTTCGCTTATTAACACGCATTGAAATGATCGAAACAAAAATGATTGTTCAAACAAAGAGATTGTTAAATGTAACATTCCTACATTCCGTATTTGTCTTTCATTGGCAGACGGATGAGGACCATCTTGTTACGCGCACTCGAAACTAATTTCGCTTTGAAGAGCATCGGTGTGTTCCAACTTGGTGATTTATCGGATAACAGAAACGAGACCTTGAAATCCACTTCAACGTGAACCATCTCAACGTGCGCAGCAATCGCAACAGCAACACAGGAAACGATGTCGTTTAATAGTTGAACATTCTGATGACCTGTTAGAGAAATTTTCTGAAATGAAAATTTCTTGCATGTTTATTCAAATCGTATAAATGATAATTGGCAAGCGATATACTCAGAACTCAGAACTTAGAAAGTTTTATGGTAGAAATAGCTGTTGATGTTGGCCTCCTTCCGTTGATGTCGACCATAAATTTCTTTCTTAATCACATGAACTTTCATGTTCTACAGCTTTTTGGATGACTAAGCAGTCCGATTCAGGAGGAACAATCTCTCCTGCATCGCATGCAACGACAGTCAGAACTCGGTTGTAAAGAGTCAGTTGCACGCCAGCGGCGTAATCCACGTTTAGCACAAAAGAGCTGTATCTGCTCCTCCAGAGCTTGCAGACGACGCTTTACACAATGCCTCCAATGTGAGAGGTCAAGAGCAAGATCTTCTTGACTCGACGAGTCAATGCCTAGAGTTTTAATACCTCTTTCGCAAACGTCTTTGTACTGCAAGTGCAGTTTGCCCAATGGTGGAATTCTCAATTGCAACTGACCATAGATTAGATCCTTCATAATACAACCATTTTCCATTCTGCAGACATGACCAAACAACCACAGGCGGCGCTGTCGCAATAGGGTGAACATGCACTGTAGACCAGCTTTCGAAAGCATTTCAGCATTAGTCACTCTGTCCATCCACGATATGTTCAAAATTCGACGAATGCTTCGTAGATGGAAATCATTCAGCTTCCGTTTGTGTCTCGCGTGGCTGGTCCAGGTCTCACTGCAGTACAGTGAAGCATTTAGTACGCACACGCTGTTTACCATCATCTTTTCTTTACAGTCAGCTTGTGGTTACCCCAAACACGAGAGTTCAATCGGGACACAATGACAGCTGCTCTGCCGATCCGCTTATCAATCTCCGAGTCTAGCAAGAGGTTATCTGCAATGGTTGAACCAAGGTATGTGAAATGATGTACTGATTCAAGCTGACAATTTCCAACAGTGATGATGGGAAGCGATACAGTCCCTTTAGGAAGGACTTCGGTCTTACTCATGCTGCTTGGTAGCCCAAAGTCTTCACATCCACTTACATTAGCAACTGGAGGTGCTCTTGGGAGTAAGCAATAAAGACTGCATCGTCGGCAAACAGCAGGTCACGGATTAGCACATTTCATGCATTAGTCTATGCTCTCATCCGGTTTAGGTTGAAAAGCTTGCCGTGTCTTCGCGTGCGTATGTAAATGCTTTCTGTCCTCGTCTTGAAAGCGTGCTTCAGAAGCAGAGCACAAACAATGTCGAACAAGCAAGAACACACCCTTGTTTGACGCTTCGGCGAATTTCAAAGGCTTCTGAGCTGGAACCGTTAAAATGGACTGAGCCCTTCATGCGTGAGTGGAAAAGAAATAACGAGCTTGATCAGTCTTGGGGGACAGCCTATCAAATCAGGCATATGAAAAGAAAATTCCTGCTGACGTAGTCGGATGTCTTTGTTAAATCAATAAAAACAGCGTATAATGGCATACGCTGTTCGCGACACTTTTCTTGAAGTTGTCTCAGGGAGAACATCATGTCGACGGTTGATCTTCTCTTGCGGAAGTCACATTGAGATTCGGAGTAAATTCTATTAGCTAAAAATTGCAGCCGGATCTGTAAGACTTCAGCAAACAATTTGCCAACAACATTCAGATAGAGATTCCTTTGTAATTGTTTCAGTCGCTTCTATCTCCTTTATTCTTAAATAGCGTGATGATTTTTGTGTCCCGCATCTCTTATGGGACACACTACTCCTGCCAGCACTGGAGAAGCAAATGGTGAAGAGGTTGTAATAACGCTGCTATACAGCATTCAATGAGCTCAGGTGGAGTTCCGTCGTCACCAGGGGCCTCCCCATTCGCTAAGCGGTAGATTGCCTTATTGAGCTCATCAAGAGTAAGGGGTGTATCTAGATATTCAATAGTCGGCATCCGCTCCACATTTTCAAGCACATGCGATAACACTGTACTGTCTCTAGAGTTGAGAGAGGAGAAGTGCTCTACCTATCTTTTCATCTGCTGAGTTTTTTCCACAATCGGGTCACCAGATACAGATTTAATAAGAGCCGTTTTGAGTTTGTTTGTACCAATGGTTCTCTTGATCCCATAATACATACCGTGAAAATTTCCAGTGTCTGTAGCTTTTTGGATACTAAGTCTAATTTCTGTCCAAAAGTCATCTGCACATCGTTTTGCAGTCTGTTGGACCTTATTTCTAGATGCTCTTAAAAGTCGTAAGTTTTCATCTGTTGGAATACCTTTAAACATCAAGAATGCTGACCGTTTCTCATCCAACAGCAGTCATCTCAGAAGCTTTGCTTCACACCAGTCGCTTGTTCGAGCTTTCTTCGGACCGAAAGTGGAATGTGCGACCCGGCATATACAGCTTTTCATCGATTCCCAGTTTTCTGAAGCTGATTCGAGTGAGGTTGTCTTGCTGAACTCGGCTGTGAAGACTTTGCAAATCGCGCAGCTAGATTGGGGTCGCACATGCGGGTTACGTCTAACCTGGGCTTAGCAGACAATTTGGTGCGGTGAAATTTCGTGTCGAGAAACTTCAGTTTTGTACAGATCAGTGAGTAATCATGGTCACAGTCTGCGCTTTGATATGATCTGGTGAGAAGCACGTATCCAATTTTCGTGCGCCTAACAAGAATTAGATCAAGCTGATTCTTAGAACGAGGATGTTTCCAAGAGACCCTATGCTGTGTTTTTGTTTAAAAGAAAGTGTTACTGACACAAAGACTGAACCGTGGGCATAATTCTAATAGGCGTTGTCCATTTTTATTGGATCTTTTTCAGCAGGCGTCGCAGAGAGCGTGGGTTAATAAAAGTTCACCGACGTAATGGTACCAGTAATGCACTTCAGATTTAGAGTCCAAATCCGTCCGATCCCGCTGCTGCTCTGTTCTGTTGCTTTCAGTAGATCGTTTTGAACGGTAAACCCAACTCCATGCAGTCGAGGCTCATCGGAACCTCTTCCTTTCCAAACAAATGTGTAATCTCTTTCTGTTAGTATACCAGTGTCTGGTAATCGCATCTCTTGCAGGGCACCCACGTCGACATTCAGTCCCTTCAACTCATTCTTAATCACAGCAGATTTTTTACGCCTCTGATATTCGAGACGTCGTCATGATATCCAGGAAGCATGGACCGGACGTTCCAGTTTCTCAGCTTCAGAACTGACGTTTGTTGTTTAGTAGTTCGTTTCGCGGATGCGGAAAAACACTCTGCTCGTTGGTTGATTCGTAATCCCCATGCACCCAATGAGGATAGCAGACGGTGGCGAGACGGCACAATATTTGCACCGCAGCAAGTTCTCCATCTCCACCGCACCAACGGAACCAAAGGAACAGCTGGGCTGATACATTTGTACAACGATGCCGTCACAGGAGTTGGCAGGGCGAAGTTGAATAAAACTTCTTACTGCCTGACAGATGTGTGAAATTAAATATGTATATATATATGTATGTATGTATGTATGTATGTATGTATGTATGTATGTATGTATGTATGTATGTATGTATGTATGTATGTATGTATGTATTGATTGATTGATTGATTGATTGATTGTATTTGACAACCAAGTAAACGGCCCAATTTGAGTGACGCGCAAAATCCACAGGTATATCACAACCAAACGAAAATTTGTCAACGAAAGCTGTACAGTTTTAAGGCAATCAAATATAGTGAAAACATACATCAATTATTGGGGTTAATTAGGTAAAAATTCGGATCAATGTCATAGAAATATCGAGTACGTAGCAAGTTACGTACATGAGCCAAATCAAAGCTAATTTCACATGTCCAAATGTCCAACGCGATCGAGTTTACGACAAACTTTGCGCATCAAATCAAGGTCAAGATAAGCAAAAGGGTCCATAAAGCGATGGGGCAATGTCAGGTCAAAAAGGCAGAGTGGAAGATGATATTAACGTAAAAGAAATATGTATGTATGTATGTATGTATGTATGTGTGTATGTATGTATATATATTTCTGTATGTTTGTATGTACTTATGAAAAAATGTATACATGTTTGTATTAGTGAATGCTGTATATATGTGTGTATGGATGGATGAAATTATGGATGTACATACGTATGTACGTATGCTTGTATGTAGTGGTTGCAAAGATGACTGTCAAAGAGGAATGGTTGATCTGCGAGGAGGTGACTAGGTTTTGTGCCATCATACTCATTTATACTTACTGTTCACATTTCACGGCGAATTCGGTTTTACAGAACGCGGCTTTGTGACATATTGAGTACAGAGGGAATGGTCGCATTTTAAAAGCTTCACGTTGTGCATTTATTTATTCGTCCTACTAGTTTCTTATTTTATTTGTGAATTTATCACTGGAAGTATAAATATAAAATTTTACGTCTTGATGCAATGCGAGTTTAGATTATAACCAGCGTTTGTTCTTGCCACACTGAAATACTCATCTCCATAGTTTGTTTTTATGAGCGCAATCTGTTTGCCGCGCTATACAACAATCGCCAGAGGTTCACCCTTCATCGGAGTTATCGTAGACGGCGGAGAGATAATCTGGTTAAATGAGAGCAAACTGCATCACTTCCCCAAGAAGGAACGTGAACGAATTATACAAGATCAATTGGAAGTAGGATTCTCGAAAATCATTAGTCGATCGAAGTGACGAGCTTAAAAGTAGCTTTCGCGAATTTTGCTCGGGAACATTTTTGATCCCTTAATGAGCGGTTACTAATCATCAACCTGACTTTCTGTCTTTCATTTCATCGAGAAATTGTCAACAGAGTATGATGACAAATAAATCTGTTTCTGTTGTCTAATAATTTGATGATGTGAGCAACACAAAATATGTTGAAACTTCAATGTTCAGCAATTAAAGAGTAAAATGTAACACGTGTTCTGAAACACCTCAATAGCATTTCATAAACGGATATAATAAAATCCTATGAAAGAATCTATATAAATGAGTCCGTGATAATTATCTCCTCTTAATTTTTTGAAGCGTCTCTCCTACTCAATCAAACTCGAAAAATTTGATTGAAAAATGGTTTTTATATTTACTGCCAATAAGCATGACGCTGTTTAACAGAACAACTTAGTAAAAACCCAATTGAAATTCCATCTTATTCAAACTGATCACATTTTCACCCTTACAATTGTCATTTGAACTGTATTGGAAGTAGGAGAGTGCCGTAAAAATACTGAGTACAAATGATAAGACTTGGCTTTTACCTAACCTATTTTTACTTACTTTTAGGTAAGCATTTCTCTTAATGTGATCGCGTGACATGTCGTCCAGCAATGCACACAAAACCGCCACTTACCTATTTTGCGCATGGGCGCGTTTTTAGCTTCCCATTAGCTTTCTAATTCGTTGCGGGAACTTTTGGTGATGTCGATAATTACATTTGTTAACCCATTTATTAATCCCATTTTGCCCATGTGTGTTGTATCCGATAATTACAAGCGATCAATTAAATTCGTTTCACCCTGGTTTGATACCTGTCTTATAATATATCTCTTTTTTTTCTGAATTTAAAATTGGCTTTTTCCTTAACGAATAATACTTCGATGCTAATATTAAACACGATCGACACGGATAAAACTTGTAATACACTATAATTACAGAGCATAGAGTTTTCAAGATGAGCTCTAAATTCCACAAATGATCTAACGGTTCACGTCTCATGGACTCTTGCAACAACGTCAAGCTCTTGGCGTGCACGCGTGGTCCTGTTTCACCCGGCGGAATTGTTTTTACTAAAAGGTGATGGGGCGAAGGCGGCCGACTGTCGCCGCAATTAATTTTCGTATGTCGGGGAGGCTTGAGAGTTCAGTAAGGCCTAGGGGAATGGAAACCCTGGTGATGAAGGGGGAAGGCCACTGGTGATGAAGGAATTCCTCGTTAGCTAATCAAATACTGCAGAACAGCATTTGGGAAGCCTCTTAAACATTTGCCTATTTATTACTGGCAGGTGGAGTGTGTCTTACAAGAGATGAAGAACACGAACTTTATCAAGCTATTTAAGAATACAAGTGATAAGTTGATAAAGCTGATAGAGGTGACTGCACCAATTACGCAGATATCTTCCTTTCAAATTTTGTAAGCAATATTTTTGCCAATGTCTTGTACATCAGGATACAGGTTTTATGTCATAATGTATACTCTAGATCCTAATGTAGATTCCGTAGGGTAAGATCATCTATTGGCAGGATCTTCTCCCAGAGACAACTTCATAAAAACGTTCGGAAACATTGTGTGCTATTGTACGCTGTTTATATTAATTTAACGAAGGCATTCGACAACTTCAGAATGGAAGATTTTATAAATACTTGATCTTAAAGGCTGCTCACCAAGACCGATAAAATTCTGTCCTGAAGGTTTCAGTCCATTTTAAAACCTTTCAAATTCACAGAGACATTGAGCAAGCATTTGTTTTTGCTTCTACGCTGTTAGGCAACTCGTTTGATCTGTTTCTGAAGCAGGCTTTCAGGATGAGATCAGTATAGAAATACCTATGCACGCTAAGTGATTGCATGCTTTTAAACCTGAACCGGTTGATAGAACGATCAAATTTGCCGGATGTGTCAATCCGTGACCTAATGTTTGCCAAACGATTTAGCCATTATTGCTCACACCCAAGAACATCTCCAGTTATGAATGGACTGTTTTTCATCGGCGTGTGAACAATTTGGTCTAACATTCAGAATGAGAAATATCAAGGTCCTTATTCAAGGGATTGTATCGCCTGCTTGAACCATTACATCATTTCACCATATATTGGTTCACCACGGAGATTGTTAAACGGATTGCCTGGACAGCTGTTATTTTGGGGTTAGGCCCTCGGGGTGTTATCTGACGACTGCGTTCTAGCGACGGCTTTGCATTTTGAACCTCCTCGTCTTGACTCACAAAACAACTCTCGTAATCCTAATCTTATCTTTTCTGGAGTGACTGCATTGCACAGTAAAATCAAGGTTGAAGAAAAGGAGAAATGGAAATGGAGAAAGACGGCAGTACTGTTGTTCGCTGCCTGTTGATGGTTTTTCTCCGATGTCTTGTTGTTTGCTTCGCGCCATTTGATTTTCTTGGAAACTGTTCGATGTCACTGGCCGGGCGGCGAAGATCAATCAATATACAGGTGAAGGTGACAGACTTTTGATTCGCATGTTAGCGAAAGATAGAATAAATAGAAGTGTACAATAATAATGCCTAGAGACACTCCTCTGCTACAATTTTGTCCGGAATGCACTCTGGTGTTTGGAATAACCGGAAGTTGACTGTAAAGACAATGATGATTGTATAAAGCTCGTGCGAAAGTGAAAACCTGAAACACCCACGGAATACACAAACATAAGCTGAATGATTTCTATCTCCGAAGCATCAATTTTATCTTGAACTTATTATAGATTGACAAATTGACTGAGGCTGAGGTGCTTTCAAAAGGTGGTCTTTAAATTCCATTATACTAAGATCTACTTCGACAGGTTCCACACAAACTCGTACTACTTGCGTGGCTGTTCATATTTAAATTCTATCTTTGGGAGAAAGGTAAAGCACTATGTTGTTGGGCTCTCCACTAAGTTGTTGAACGCGTCTTAGTATTTCAACGTGTACTTTCAGGTCTCGAAAAATTTCCGGTTTCCGCGATTAATGCTCCTTCTCACTTTTAAGTCAAATTTGGAATGCCGAAATAATGGTAACTTCCTCCTTTATTTGATTAAATAGCTTCGTATCATCGTTTGTAGGAACATGTGCTTTAGCTTTATAAGCATCCTAAACGCTTCTCCATTTTGCTCACAAACATTCACCATGATCAGTCATCGCATTCGATAATTCCAATGTGGTTCTCATGAGACTGGAGATCCAACAGCATTTCCAGTATTATGCACCTGTTTCACTACATGATGCTGAGTGTATATTTTACTCAGTCGTTTGGTCCATCTTGCATAGCTCGGATCACTAGGTGGATCCTTAGACGTAACGTCTGCTTAAGTTATTTTCATTCCTGACTGTCGATCAATCAGTGTCGGAGCCGAGCAATCGATGAGTACGCGCACGTTCTTCACATCAATCCGTACGAAAGCCATTTTGTAAACGGTTTGTAGTCGGGAAAGCTACGCCCGTAATCGTGGTCATGGATGCGAAAAGCACGCAAGCCAGCACCATAAATGGGAGGTGTTTGTCGTCTTCAGAGGTGTCAAAATCGATGTCCCCTTCGTCAAGCCCATCAGTGATTTTGGAATACGCAGATACGGCTACACGTTTACCACATGCGTGCTCAATACTTGATGGTAGAAGGCATAACTTACATGAGGCGCGACTAATATCGAACGAGGTCATTTGGAGCCATCGATATATCTCTGATTTCATTGCTTTACACCGAATATGCATCCACTTCAAACATAGTTCACATTTGACAGCTTTTGAGTAATCCGTAACCCGTTTAGAGCATACAAGAAAAGAATTCAACATTATCTCTGTCTTCCTAGCATAAGATGCTTCATTATCTAATTTTGCATTTTTCTAGAATAGATTATCAAATGTTTTTAACAAGCAAACTTCAGCGTTAACGTTGAAAGTTTCTTCCTAATCCTTAAATACATGTGTTTCTTTTAATGCATCTCCTGTACGCAATACTGTATATTTTATGTAATAAGTGGCTTTGAATGGAGACGCGCAAAATAAAAGGAACATCAAATTATTCCTCCACACACAAATTCAATAGCTACTGCTTCAACCAATTTATCTATGTATCCTATTTAATTTGTCTGGAATCTCTGACAAGTATCTGAATCGGTTGCCTTTATTATGGTTGATTATTTCCGATCAAAATATATAATTTCTGTCAAAATGTATGAATTAGGAATCCTGAAAGATGGCATTTAAAGACAACTTCTAGTTTGGCAAATTTAGAGTCAATTAAAATCAACGGTAAACACATTTTTTTATACAGAAAAACGCAATTTCGAAACATATTTTTAATATGCATAACATGAAAACAAAATTTAATAAATTAATACTGATAAATTGTGAAATTCCAAACATAAGATATACATACAATATGTGCATGGCTAACGTGGGTTCGACCAACCCGTTCTTTCAAATGGGCCCACATTCATGTAGAAACGGAGTAAACGATTAACCATGAAACAAGTTCATTTGCATGCATTTTTATTAAACACAGACGCAAAAACCAAGACGGGGTTCCTGCTCTAAACAGTGTAAAATTGTAAAAACTTTGCGTTTGTATGCCACTGTTTGTTAAGGTTGGTATGATCAACACGATCATCAGCATGAGTCTACATTCGTGTAGATAGAGTTTAAACCCATCATTATGACAAAATATACTCAATTGCATGACTTTGCACCAAATGCACACACAGACACCACGACCGATCAAGTGCTGTTGGCACACAACAGTTTGGGCAAGTAGGATCAAGATCAACATGCGCTTGAAACAGTGGAAGAACGGTAAAAGCGTTGCTTTTGTATGTTACTGTTGGTAAACATTGATTCGACCATCGGGTTCATTCATATGAGCCCACATTACCGTGAACAATAACGCTCATTTGCTTTCATTTCCATCACAAACACACACACACACCACGATCGGTCTCGTGCTGTTTGTACTCATCAGATAGATACAGTAGGATCATGATCCGCATGCCCTTGAAACAGCGGAAAAAAATAATAAGGTTCCGCTTGTATGCACTGTTGATTAAGGTTAGTACGACCAACCCGTTAATTTACATTGGCCCACATTGATATATTCACTACCTATGACGATGAACGCAAAAGTTCACTTGCATGCATTAAAATCTCACACACGTACAACAGGTTTCGTGCTGTTTGCACTGACCAATTGGGACAGTATGATCAGGATCAGCGTGCGTTTGAAACAGTGGAGGAATGCACATTTGCATGCATTTTAATCACACACGCACATACCCCACGACCGAATTCGTGCCGTTTGCCCTCATCAATTAAGGCCCATAGGATCATGGGTTTTAACAGGTTGGTCGTACCAAATTTAACCAACAGTGGCATACAAGCGCAAATTGTTTACCAATCTTCCATGGTTTCAATGCAGATTGTGATCCTACTGCCCTCAGCAGCACGAAACCGGTCGTGGTGTGTGTGCGATGGAATTTCACGCAAATGAGCATTTTTATGGTCATGGGTTTAAACCCTATCTACATGAGTATTAACTCATGTTAAAGAACGGGTTGGTCATATCTATCTGAACCAAAAGTGCCTTGCAAGCGCAACTTGTTAACCAATGTTCCAGTGTTTCAAACGCATGCGGATTCTGATCCTGCTTTCCTTATGTGATTAGTGCAAACCGTAGGATTTGGGGTGAGTATGTGATGTAAAAGCATGCAAATGAGCATTTGATATATACAATTTTCTATTTTAATTTAGTTTAATTTTTACTGTAATCAATTTTTCGGTGTTTACATTAAGTAATGATAAAATAAGTTTAATTAACCACATCTCACTACATTACGTTATAAGGATGATTTCAATTAACAACAATATTAAGCTGTTCTATACAAAATGGATCATGGTATTTGATAAATATGAGGGTATTACATATTCTGTGATATTGTATATCATCAATTACAATCTGTTCGAGACGATGGGATAACCCCATTTACAATTGCGTGCAAGTGATTAAACCGATCAAATCCGGATATTTGAATGCCAGTTCTAATTTGTGCAACAAATTCTAAAAGAATATAAGGCATTCTAAAATAAATTCGATTTTTCAAATTGACAAAGAAAACAAACAGGTTATTCAACCAGGAAAAGTATGCTAAAGCTTTCGCTTATTAACACGCATTGAAATGAGCAAAACAAAAATGTACTTCAATTATGATTTTCCAAAAAAAGAGACTGTTAAATGTAACATCTCCTAATTCCGTATTTGTCTTTCATTGGCAGACGGATGATGACCATCTTGTTGCGCGCACTTGAAACTAATTTCGCTTTAAAGAGCATCGGTGTGTTCCAACTGGGTGATTTATTGGGGAACAGAAAGGTAACCTTGAAATATACTTCAACGTGAACCATCCCAACTTGCGCAGCAATCCTTTCGGCAACACAGGAAACGATGTCGTTCATTAGTTGGAACATCCCGATTACCTGTTAGATGAATTTTCTGACATGAAACATTTTTTCGCATGTTGATTCAAATCGTATAAATGGTACATGACAAGCGATTAAACGGAAAGATTAATTCTGTTCGATCGTAATCGAAATTTTCTAGGATTCAGAAATATCAGAGATCTCAGAACCTCTTCTGTGATAGTGGTTATCGTATCCAACGGGATACAAGGCGTTGCCACTGAAACCAGTCCTATATCAACGCATTTCATTGAACAACATACTGTATCACACTAGTTCATGAGTTCGCGGTGTCGATGCAGTAGTAGTCAATCTGATGCGATTCGTAAGGCCGTAACTCCTCGTTTCACTAGTTACTGCTTGTTCGTAATCGGTTAAGGGAGCTTTGTTTTTCTCCATTTTATACAGTATATTAGTTCGGTACTGCATTTGGTCGTCAGCAATAAGTTTATAACATGTTTCTAATTGTTCGAAATGTTCCGCACGTTGTTTCGTTGGTTAACTGGCAATGCTTTCTCCAAGCGATTTTCCGCAATTCAATAAATTTCGGAATGCGACCACGGATTATAAAGCTGAGAGCGCGAATAAACTGTTGAGGTACGATTGCAGTGTTTTGGGTTCCGAATTCTGGGCCGCTGCCCCTTTAATCCCATGCCTTTAATTTGCCAGTCGTTGATCATTGTTAGGCCGTTTGACAGGCTTCCAACATTTTTGATGATTTTTGTTGTATCACATGATCGGTCTGCTGGTCACAGGTAGTCTATCAAGCAGGCTATCATATGTTATGTTTTCAAAAAAATGTTCCTCAGTTCTCAATATTCGATCGAGCATGGATGGCATATATGCCCCCCTGTATCTTGTATTGAGTTTTACAAAATTATGAAAGGTAATATATTCAAAGAGCCGCTAGAAGATGGCAATAATTGTCGTGAAAAATAATGTTATTGTTTAGTGGGTTACGTAGATTAAGGTCACCTATGATAAAGTGGCCTGGCATGATAGATAGGAGCAATTCGGCGTAGCTTGACGATATGCGTCGTATTATAAACCAACGGGGCTGCGAGTGGTCGATAAATTACACCGATTATGCTATCTTCTGTTATTGTCGTTGTCAACAAGCATCATAGCATGTCCTAAGATACGAAGTCCAAATCGGTGAGTTCTGTGCATGTGAGTTCCTTATCATAATAGTGTGCTACTCTTCATACGCCTGATGCACGGTTTCGGAGAAGCAGTGTCTTGGCAGCAATCGCTCAATCATAAACTTGGAATTTCAGGTCGAGCCAAGTTTTGGAGCTCGTTTTGCCTCACACAGCGACAAGGTCGGCAAATATGTTGATCAAACATTGGGCATTGGTATAGAGGAATTCAACAACAGTTTTGTTAAGTGAAGGTTTTTGGTGTGGCGTGAGGACGCAACCTTCATTTTCACGCTGACTCCAGAAGAATCGGCAACAATCTGTTCTTGAAGCGTTTTGTAGTATATCGGTCGAGAGGAGCAAATTTTGTTTAGCTAATACATTACTCCATCTGGTGTCAGCTCACATGCGAGATTCATATTATGAAGACACTGTTAGGTACGTTTGCCTCATCAAGAGGTTAAAAATTAACTCGTACGTGTCAAAGATAAGACAATGGGTTCGATAATGCATCATTTTGCTCGCGAACTTTCCGTTCGGAAGCAATAATCATGACGAACAAAACACCCCGAAACGTTAAATAGCGGAAATTAGACACTACTCGTAAACAGCGAAAACCTTCCAACTCAGTGATCGGTTTGGACTTAAATAACGTTTACATTAATTATCTATTCCTCATTGATACATGATTGATCTATGTGGTATGAAATAGTGCTACCCTCATGTACTTGATCTCCGCAATTAGGGTTAAATAAATCGTAATTTTCGATCATTTGGCTTTTCGACTTTCTACGTTGGTGTGAAAGTGATTTTCGGAAAGCGTGATTTTATTGGTGTCGCGGTCCAGACCTACTGGCTTCATTGAAAGCCTTTCTAAAGGGAAAAACGTTTTCTCTTCTAGATTGCGAATCATACATAGAATATGTTATCATGCACGATTCCGCAAGATATTTTTGTCAAACTGTGGAACTTTGTTTGCAAAACCGCATGCCAGATGAGCTAAATCATCGTGGATATATCGAATTTAGTAAACATTCAAATGGAATTGACTGCATGAACAAAACGCACTTCCTCACATATTCCTCGGGAAGTTGTCTTCCAGCTTTGAAAAATGGCCGACAGTTCTTATGAAATGAAAAAAAATAATTTGCTTAAATTCTATTACACTATTATCACAAAATAATGTGAAAACACTCATGATCTAATCGAACAGTATTTGTGTTAATTGTTTAAGCTTCATTCCATTTAGACAATGCATATTGCAGTTCTCAGCACATTTTCTGTCAGCAAGCTGAAATCAAGGAACATATATGAATTTTGATGTTGTTATAAACACTATGATTGTAAGCTTTGGCATTGTGGACGTTATCATAAATTACACCATTCAATGTTCCTGATTATTGCACAAAATAGCAGCGTTTCTCTCATGTATATTCATTCCGTGAGTTCACTCTTAGATTAACAAAGCTCGTGCATTTTAGGCCTGATCAGTTACTTAGCTAAAAATGTTCATCTGCATACATATAAGCAATTTTATTTATCTCCACAAGCTTAAGACCTTCTACATTTGTTTGGGTACATGTGTTTGACCAGTTTGTTCATACCAACCTTAATCAACCGTACCCCACACGTGCAAATACTGTGTTGTATAAAAATTGAATTTTTATGATGAAATTAATGGTAAAATTATGGTCTATATATAATGTTTAGAAACATGAATTATGCATCATCGATTTTATAAATTTGCCAAGGAAACATCGCTTGTGCTTCCGTTTTTCAATGTGAATATCGTGAAATATCAGCTTCGCACATATACTCTAAAATTTGTAGAATTTATCCCTTATGAATCACATACGCCATTTGAAATAGGTGAATTAGGAGACATTCTGTAACTTCGTTATTTGCTAAACATAAATTACACATTTTATTCTTTTCTTAAAGGTATCCAAATATTTGATATATTTAATAATATTCAACATTGATACCGTGCCAAAAGGTTGCTTGAACATACTCAAAATATCTTTTGATGGTCCCAAATAATCTGCAAGTAAATCGACAGTATGATTGTTGCTGCAATAATGTTTGATTCGTACATTAGGGTAGCTATTCGAACATCTGTATAGTTACTCAAATGTTTTACAATACTGAAGGGTTGGGACTCACATTCGGTAACTTGCCAGGCATTCACGTCTTCTTCTGTCAGCATCGACAACATTTTATTGAATTCGAGTTGATTAGAATATTTACCTCGATACTCCGACCTAAAATCAGTTGGCCGAAATCGAAGTTGCAAGAACGCGTGATTGGATGTAGCTGGGGTGAGTCCCGAATCAAGATCGTCACAATTTACATCAAGATGCTTTACCGTGATAAACAAATGTTTTACCTAGAGCAATTTATGAAAACGATATCAATAGTCCAAGTTAGATTCGAATGAACGTGGGCAATGACTTGATATGTTTAGCGAATGTGAAGTAAGGAAATACGAATGATCACACCGGAATATATTTTGCCGAGAAAGTGCGAAACTGTTAACTTACATAACCACAAGCTGATCCAGTGACTGCTAACCACAATGAATCCAATTCCAATTGCACATGATATACTATTGAACGAATAAGAGGAATATTTGACATGAAGCTTTTACTTCGGCTAATAAAAAATAAAAGTGAGGTTTCCACGGAATATGTACATATGGCGGCGGTGCTAATAATTGCAAGGGAGGTTTGGCGATTCTAACATATGCGGCTTATTCATATAATGAAACATATAACTGCAAAATAGCACAATACATTGACTGAACAAATCCTGATGTTGCGTGTGTCATTTTTTTCGTGAATATAGCAATGAAATGTGTTTGTGAATTCCACATCATAATTGTTATAATTTAATACTTTTTATCAAATTGAACCTTTCAAACAACCTTAAACATTTATGCCGCGCAGAATGTCAGTTTTAAGAATTAACTTACCAATATCGTCAGATGCATTATCTATATTAGTAATAAATAATACATTGATAAAAACATGTTGCGTTTTAATCATTAAAATGTGCCAAAAAAAGATTGTAGTAGATAGCTTATTATTCCTCGATGATGAGGAAGAATGCAAAACATTTATTTGAATATATTTAGACTTCCATTTTTATGTTATCACTTAAAAAATAAACGTTATGTACTACCGGAGAACGAGAATCAAAGTCAAACACATTACTAATTATAAAAGTAATATTTTTAAAATTTTTCCGCCACATTATTCTCATGACCCGATCTTCTTGAATAAAGCCTGCAGTATTGAATCTTAGAAATACTAAAAGCTAAACTAATCGGAGAAAATCTTTTCAGATGGATTGTAAACTTACCGGCGTCGTTTAAAAGATTAAACTCGAAATTTTCCTTGCATTCGCTTCCTGCTGGATGACGAGCATGTTGCAGCAGTTGTGGATACCAAGTCCAAGTTTCCACTGGCCAAAAGAGCTGTTTGTTAATATTCACTTTGGGGCCATTTAAATTGACCAGTGCGCCATAAATAGATTTGTAATCAACTGATCGCACATCCCGATTAAATTTAATTGTATGTTGGGTAAATTTTGCAGTTGCTACAGTCAGCTAAATGCAAAAATACAAAATCACTTAGTTTGCACAATTAAATCTAGTACTTTAGTGAAGCTGGTAAATATTTTTAAATTGACAAGATATTTCTGCTTTTGGCATCTAAATAATTAAATCGATACCTTTTCCGTCATTCACACCCCACGACCGGTTTCGTGCTGTTTGCACTCATCAGGTAGGGACAGTAAGATCAGGATCCGCATGCGCATGGAAAAGCATGCAAATGAATATTTTGTTTCATGGTTATGGGTTTAACCCCATTTAACATGTGTTTCGACACATGCTTTGAACAGGTTCGTCGTACGAGCCTTATCCAACAGTGGCATACAAGCGCTCCTTGTTTACCATTCCTCCACGGTTTCAAGCGCATGCGGATCCTGATCTTACTGTCCCTACCTGATGAGTGCAAACAGCACGAAACCGGTCGTGGTGTGTTTTGTGATGGAAAAGCATGCAAATGAATGTTTTGTTTCAGGGTTATGGGTTAAAACCCATTTAACATGTGGTTTCGACACATGCTTTGAACAGGTTCGTCGTACAGCTTAACCAACATGCAGACAAGCGCTCCTTGTTACCATTCCTCCACTGTTGCCAAGCGCATGCGGAGCATGATCTTACGTCCCTACCTGATGAGTGCAAACAGCACGAAACCGGTCGTGGGGTGTGAATGACGGAAAAGCATGCAAATGAATATTTTGTTTCATGGTTATGTGTTTTACCCCATTTAACATGTGTTTGGACACATGCTTTGAACAGGTTGGTCGTACCAGCCTTAACCAACAGTGGCATACAAGCGCTCCTTGTTTACCATTCTTCCACTGTTTCAAGCGCATGCGGAGCCTGATCTTACTGTCCCTACCTGATGAGTGCAAACAGCACGAAACCGGTCGTGGGGTGTGAATGACGGAAAAGCATGCAAATGAATATGTTGTTTCATGGTTATGGGGTTAACCCCATTTAACATGTGTTTGGACACATGCTTTGAACAGGTTGGTCGTACCAGCCTTATCCAACAGTGGCATACAAGCGCTCCTAGTTTACCATTCTTCCACTGTTTCAAGCGCATGCGGATCCTGATCTTACTGTCCCTACCTGATGATGCAACAGCGCGGAAACCTGTCGTGGTGTGTGAATGACGGAAAAGCATTCAAATTAATATTTGTTTCAAGTTTAATTGGTGGTTAACACCATTTCACATGTGTTTCGACACATGCTTTGAACAGGTTCGTCGTACGAGCCTTATCCAACATTGGCACACAAGCGCTCCTTGTTTACCATCCTTCCACTGTTTCAAGCGCATGCGGATCCTGATCTTACTGTCCCTACCTGATGAGTGCAAACAGCACGAAACCGGTCGTGGGGTGTTAATGACGGAAAACCATGCAAATGAATATTTTGTTTCATGTTTATGGGTTTAACCTTATTTATCATGTGTTTCGACACATGCTTTGAACAGGTTCGTCGTACGAGCCTTATCCAACACTGGCA